>ML815133.1:83492-103307 GCA_009831015.1 Picea engelmannii
ACACCAAAGAATGATTTTTTTTCGAAATAAACATTATTTCATGAACCTTTAAGCATGTTAAAATATCAAATAAGCTCACTGTTTTCAAAATAATCATAATCATTGCTTCAATGATATTCGTTTGGAGCTTCAGACTAGGGGAAGATACTTTTAGAAATTTTATTACAAACAACTTCAACAACATAGTAAACTCTTCCTAAATGTACAACTATAATTTCTTTTTATACTAAATTTGAAGCTTTCCAAATTCCATTGGCCAAAGTCAAATGGCCTAGTTGTAGTTGTAGCTTATGTGTAGAAAAGGGTTCCCTTTCTTCCTATAACAAGATCAAATAATGCTAGTTTAATAAAGTTTATTACAAATCCTATTGCATCCTTCAAAACCTTGATAAATTTTTTCACCAAACTAAAATGTTATAAGGTAAAGATAATGTTGTTCACAACGGGAAAAAGAACACTTTGCTACAAATAATAAGTAATTAAAGAAATCAAAACATAGAAATATGTGGAAAGACTAAGATATAAATGCACAATAATGTCATATACTAAAAAGAAATGGAATATCACAATAGGGATAATATTTTCGAGTAGGAACTTTGGAAAGATTTAAACCAGCACACACTAAGAGAACTCAAACACACCAATTAACAATCCATAAAACACAATGGCAAAAAAAATATTGTCAAGTTCATAAATCCAAAAAAATAAAAGAGGAAAATGCATGTGTATCATTACTCCAACAACAATTACAATACTCACAACGTATCCACTTTTCATGTTTGATATTTTCACAGTAAAAAATATATCACTACAAGGTCATAATCAATTGTCACATAATGAATGTCTAATTAAGCCTTATCCTAGTAGGTTGTTTTTTTGTTTGTAAATACTAGTATGAGCATTAATTAAAGTCTGATTAAACCAACTTCATCATTTTCTTAGACATTCAATTGATGGATTAGATTGGACATTCACAAATTATGTTGTCCATCAATACCATTGCTTGAAAGAGAATTAGATTGAAAATTGAAACATAAAAGGTTGTTATTAATTCAACATAAAAGTGAACATTTTTTAAGAAACAATTTAATATAGTTAAAAATTAAAAAATAAGATAAAAAATTTGATACTTGCCATCGACTTGATGATCATGGCTAATGGCCTCCTCACCATCCCCGCCCTCATCTCCATGGTCAACACTAACATCATGATCATGCCATTATCAAAATCCCTCTCAACACCATTGTCTATGTCATCTTCATTGCGACCCTTCAATAAGAAATATATATGGTACATGTTAACAACATTGGAATCAATAATATATCTTATAATGATAAAATCACCTCCAAAAGTGTACATGCACCTTGACTATAACACTTGATTTTCCCAACCCACCATGCTTCAATTCAACCATTGCATTGTAGCCCTCTTTAGCAACTACTCATATATCTTCTTTCGTTAATTCTTGATTATATTATAATAAATTATGGTTCTTAACATTGACAAACATAACACAACTACCATCAAGCTAGAGATATAGTCAAATGTGATATCATTATTAAATACATGACTTCATTTGATGTTTTCTTACATGTCAAGTTTTAACATTGATATACCCTATGTCACCAAGCTCATGGAAACCAAATGTATGAATTGTGACCTTGATGGCTTTACCCATGTCCTTCAACCCATCAAAATGTTCTTGTATTCATTTATAATAATTATGTTGTAATTAATAGTTTTATGTAAACTATTTTTTTAGTAATTGAATAAATACCCAGTAGTTTTTGTAGCTTCCTTGATTTCTTCAATCTTGTTTCCCTTGCATTCGCTCTTAGACTTACCCACTCTTCTTTTGATATCAAGAAAGGATGCTCATAGTGAGAGTTATTTTCTAACTTCCTTCGCAATGTGTCTTGTATCTCCCATGAATGTTTTCCAACAATCAAATCAACCTTTTGTTCCTTGAATATTGCTCCATATTGTTGCACCATGTACTTCCTAATATCTGATCTCATTTTTTTTTATTCTTAGGGATTTAGTATTGGTGAGCATGAAAAGGATATATTCATCCTCATGAAAATCAACATAAAATTTATTGCTCCTAGGAAGTTGGATTTCCTTCAAGGGGACTCCATCACTATCCAAATGAAAGTCTATGGGAATTTTTCTTATGTTATGAACAACCATGATTGCAACAAAAGAGCAGGAAATACTAGGACTGGGATCTTGGGTAGTGGGTGAGTGATGAGATGGATTTTTGAGGTTGTTTGTGGCCATGTCTTGCAATGCAGGACTGAGGTTGTTCATGAGTATGGTATGATGGGATGAAGGTCGAGGGTTGTTTGTGGGTTTTAGGGGAACATGGATGGTACATTTAGTGGAAGGGGAGGATTAGTACTAGGACCAACTTGTTGATTGATAGTATGAGAATAGTCCAAAATTTATTGCAATGAATTAAAACATGTCAATATTTTTTAAACTAGAAAATTAAACATTAAATTTACAAATCAAGAAAGTAGTATGTTCATCAAGTTTATTTTCTTACTATATATTGATCCATTTTTTAAAGTAATTTATCGAAATCCTATTTTCTTTCAGGAGTATCAAATTTGATCATATGTAAATAAATCTTTGTTCACTTATTAAAATCACATTGTATTGTAATATAAGGGCCAAGGTCACAAAATGTATCTTCGTCGAAACATCATGCCTAGTGGATGGGGGTTCAATCTGGAAACAAACAAAAATAAATAAGTGAACCTTCCAAAACATTTAGTTAGTGCTTCTGCTATGGGGAAAACCCCCCTATACTGTGTCAAAGGTAAAGGAAGAGTGCTAACCCCCTTAAAAGACAATTCTATCCTTAAACTACCCTAAAACCAACTAAACTAAGAGATGAAAAAGAAAGGAAAGAGGATTAATGAGTGCACCTTTATTCCTTGCGGTTGGTGTCAACCTCTTTTACTTGTTTCTTCCTCGTAGATTACTGGACTCCTCCCAAAGATGACTTGCAAAAGGTTAGGAATACAATGCAACAACATATGCTATCTCTATTAATCACTTTAAAAGTTTAAATATAGATATAAATGCACAAATAAAAAAAATCATGTAGGCATAGTGTTTTGGGACAAGAATGAACTCTTTTATTCAATTTTAAGATAAAAAGGATTACAACCTTTCTCAACAATCGCTCCATGAACCAGGTATGGGATCCTCTATCATGGCTCCAAGTGCATCAATCCCATGTTAGATTCTCACAACCAACGTATCACCTAGGGAAGGAGGAAGGGTTAAATAAGGAGAAAGGGATGGATGGGAAGGATGAGGCCAAAACTCAGAATAAGATGCAAATATTGGGCTAAGAAGGGGAAGGGATTTTGGCAGAGTTTTCTTATTCTCTTGCTTGTCTTTCTAAATGACACCCCAAGACCTCTTTTTATATGAGAAAACGATGGTTATTCAGTTTGGGGATGGGATAAAAGGGGTAAAATGGTTAGGAAACCCTATATAGCCCATAAAATCCGCCAAATTCTGTGCAATTTTATATTTTTTGCAAATTTTGGAGGCAAACGCAGGCTAACTAGCACGCAACTCACATATGTACACGGGCTAACTAGCATGCAATACACATGTGTACACGAGCTATTAGTGTAGTAGGGCACATACACTATCCAAAAAATGGTTTTTTAAGAGGAATCCTCAACAGTATTTTGGCATGTTGGCACAAGGGAAGAGCGATGGTTCAACGCTTAACAACACACCAACAAGCCCTAACTACTGGCCCTTTTGGCAACACCTACAATGAAGATGAAGTATCACCTGGAGTAGAAATAGGGGGGTTGCAGGACATAAGTATCTACAACCAGGGGAAGTGCAAGATGATTCCAGAATAACAATGGAAGATAACCTAGAGACCCTTAACAATATTATGTTTAACCTCACAAAGTTAGTTATATATCTTATCTTTAACCAAGGAAAACAGTAATGCAATAACAATATAAAAGATAGAAAATAACACAACATCAACCACAAAGACAACAAGATTTACGTGGTTCACCCTCTCCCTAGGGCTACGTCCACAAAACTGTGTTTCTTGATATAATAGATGAAAACATACAATTCTATATACGAACTTAGCTATAGATTCTTCTCTCTCTTTCTCTTTATTCCCTCTCCCTACACACCAAACAACAGAGTAGATCTTCACACCTAGCTGAAGATCTCAAAATACAAGCATATTCTAAGACATACACTTTTACATCTCAATCTCTCTATCTCAACAACAACCTATCCACTCTTCTAGGCCTTTATTTATACATTTCATGAATCTTAGACAACCCTAGACTGAAGCCCAGGTGCCAAAACCCTAGGTGATAAAACCTTAGGTGCCAAAACCCTAGGTCCACATAACCCTCATTTTAAGGGCTTCACCAACCTGCCCTTCCTTCTTCTCTGTGAGGTGGTTCAAAGCACCTATTAGTGTCTTCTTCCACTTGTTGACCTGCCCTCGATTCATCCCCCTTGCCACTTTATCTTACTTGATATTCTCCTTTAACGACTCGCGTTTCCTTTACCTTACTCCTTCTTTTTTGCTTCTTTAACAACTTTGAACCCTCCTCGGGTTGTGTGCCTTCTGCACACTTTGTACTTTGTCTTTCTTCTTCTTTAATCTTTTCTTTCTTCCTTAGTACATGAACAAGGGCCAACAGACCCCCAACACTCACACGTGACTTGTTCTGAGTCACTGTAGGGTTAAACATTTTGTATTACTTCGACTACAAACTGTGCGGAGCAACCTGTAATTTCTGCTCTGTCCCTCCCTATTGTGTGCATACTAACTTTTCTGTGTTTGGTACCCAGTTTCAACTGCACCTGGTACCTAGACCCTGCTTCCTTGCTTTTACTGAGAGCTGTGAGGCAGCTGGTTGTGATAATATAGTTTCAACCGGATCCCATTTACTAAACCATCTTTTCATTCTCCATTAAGGGCCTTCAACTACATATCTCCACCCTCTGTAACATAGGCAACCTCGAGTGGCCCAAGCCAGTGTGTCCTGAACTTTCCTAGATGCTTTGTGAAATTGTTTTCGTATAAAAGTACCAAATCTCCTTTTT
This sequence comes from Picea engelmannii, assembly GCA_009831015.1. Classification (NCBI taxonomy): domain Eukaryota; kingdom Viridiplantae; phylum Streptophyta; class Pinopsida; order Pinales; family Pinaceae; genus Picea; species Picea engelmannii. The sequence goes on from ML815133.1 coordinate 88,611, forward strand.
TAAATGCTTTCTTCTTGATATGTCTGTCATGGTAAGCCTTTTCTCATTCTTTTTGTACCTGCTGATGGAATCTTGCAATGAACCTATCTTCCTCTAGTTCCATCAATTGTGTGAGCCTGTCTTGAACAACGCCGGTGTCATCCATACCTGTGAATGCTGCAATTCTTAAACTAGGAACCAAGTATTCCATAGTGACTACTGCTTCTTGGACATAAGCTAACTTAAATGGGGTCTGCGTGGTTAAATTTTTGCAAGTGGTCTGATAGGCCCATAGCACTGTTGGAATTCTTAAATCCCAATCATCTTTGTTAACACTGCAAATCTTAGTCAACGTTGTCTCCAAGATTTTATTGAAATCTTCATCTGTACCATTCTCCTGTGGGTGGTATGGTGTGCTCTTATGATGGTGAACTTCAAACTCCTGAGTCAAGGCTTCAATATTTTTTTTAATGAAGTGTGTTCCTTGATCACTCATAAGGATATTTGGGCATCCAAATCTGATTATGATATCATCAAAGATGAATCGCGCAGTTGTAGCTACACTATAGTCCTTAACTACTCTTGATTATACCCATCTGGTCAAATACTTAGTAGCAGTGATAATGTATCGAGCTCCTGTGCGCTTTCCTGGTGGATTGATAGGTCCCACAAAGTCAATAGCCCATTTCTCAAATGCTTGTATAGTCAACTGAGGTGCTAAAGGCATCTCATCTCTTCTGGATGACTTCCCTACTCTTTGGCATACATCATAGGCTTTGTAGTATTCCTTTGCTTCCTTATGTAGAGTGGGCCACGGGAGGCTAGCTATGAGAACCTTCTGTGTTGTTTATTTCCCTGCATAATGTCCTCCTATGATGCCTTCATGTGCTTCTGCAAGAATTAATGGTCTTTCTGCCTCCATAACACATCTTATTAAGATCTCATCTAGTCCCATCTTATATAATTATCCATCTATAAGTTGAAAATCTGCAATGCATAATACCATTTATTTCTTCTGAGGAACTGTATATTTGCGAGGTGCCATTCCTGTGGACAGGAATTGGACTATCTCGATGAAGTGATCATCAAATTTTCTGATGGCCAACAAATGTGCATCTAGTAGTGTATCATCCAAATTGGTAGGTTCCTCTTTATGTTCTAACCTGGATAAGTGGTCATGTCCCTTATTCATTCTTCTTGGCTTGACCACTATCTCAAAGTCGTACTCCTGGAATAATAGTAGCCATATGCATATTCTTCCCCCCAACACTATCTTGTTGATTAAGTACTTTAATGCAGAATGATCAATGAACATATTAAAACGTCCTCCCAACAAGTAGTGTCTAAACTTCTGCAACACATACACCATAGTTAAGCCTTCTCTTTCAGTAGTAGTATAATTCATTCAGATGTGGAACGCTTCCTGCTAGCAAAGGCTATAGGGTGGTCAATGTCTCCTGCACCTGGATGTGCCAAGACTGCTCCTAAGGAAATGGATGAAGTATTGACATGAACATTGAATTCTTTACTCCAATCTGGAAAAACCAAAATAGGCGTAGTGACCATTTTCTTCTTCAATATGTCGAAGCTATGATGGCATTCCTCTGTCCATTGAAACTTACTATCCTTCTTTAATAGCTTCTACATAGGTTTTGTTATCTGTGCATACCCCTTAATAAACTTCCTATGATATCTAGTGTGCCCCAATGCACAATCGTCTAATCGTAGTAGGAGGAGGTAGATCAACAATAATAGAAATATTGAAAGGATCCACCAACAACCCCTGCTTACACACAATGTGTCCTAACAACACTCCAAAACGTGAAAAGAAAATACACTTCTTCAAGTTCAGGGAAATATGACATTGCCTACGCTTATCCAGCATTAGTCTCAAACATTCAATGTGATCTTTCATAAGGCTAAAAATGATCCATTCATCAAAGTATTCCTCCAAAAACATATGTAAAAATTCTTTAAATTCTTCGACCACCACCCTGGAAAAGATGTATGGTGCGTTCTTCAAACCAAAAGGCATCACCGTGTACTGAAAATAACCCCATTCTATTGAAAATGTAGTCTTATGTCTTTCCTCCTTAGCAATTCTGATCTAGTGATAGCCTAAAAATCCATCTGTGAATGAGTAAAATTCATGTCCTCCTACATTATCTAGAAATTCATCAGTAAAAGGTGCAGGGAATGGATCATGTAAACATGAATCATTTAGTTTCCTTAGATCTACACAGATTCTGATTTCTCCTGACTTCTTAGCTTGGACCACCATAGGGCTGATCCATTCAGATTCTTCAACTGGTTCAATGGTTCCTGCTTCCAACATTCTATCTAATTCAATCTTAACTTTCTGCTTATACTTGGGATTCAGTCTGTAAGGTATCTTCTTGACAGGCCTTGCATCCGGTTTCAAAGGAATCTTCATTTCTCCCATGGGTCCTTTAATTCCCTTCATGTCTATGAACTTGGTTGGAAACAAGTCCTGATACTTGTGCAACAGATATGCAATATTACTAATAGTATAATCATCCCAATAATCTCCAACGTTTGCTAACTTTGGTGTTTTCTCTGTTCCAATATTAACTTTCTTAATTTTAATAGGCTTCCCAATAAAAAGTAATTCAATCCCTGGCCCTTCTATGTGTCTTTGTCCTTCATTTTCAGAGATGTTCATGTTCCTAGGGTCATCATCCTCATCAACATTAATATTATAGCAACCCTATAACCGTTGAAGAAGCACAGTCCATTCATCTTCTTCTTGTTCAAGAGGGAGGTTGGATACTTCCTCAAAGAACTTTCATCTTACAATTTGTAAAGCCTGATCTATTGTGGGGTACTGACTTTCAAATAGGAACATAGCTATAAAGTTCTGGGTCATACTATACCATTATGTAGTGGCTAAGCACAATTCTGCTTGAATATACGAGTTGATAGGCGTAGTATCTAATTATTTAACATGCGGTCCCTTGCGCCGGCCTCGGCATGTTTTTGTTGCTCTTTGGGAAGACATAGGCTTGAATATACCAAATAAGTTGATAATTATTTACCTAGAAAATGTGAATATTAATTGCTTTTAATTGTTCCTATGGGATTGGATTAATGAATATACTTATAACCTCAAAAAGGTGACCTACTAAACGAGTCATAACATATTTATTTTAATAAACAAAAATGGAAAAAGAAAAGACAATGTTTTAGATAATGCATATTAAAATCCCATCCCATTCTAACTGCACATTTTCACATAACATCATATATATTGATATTTGATGTATTTAATTGATATGAAATATGGATAACAAATTTAGTTTGCAGCTAATTTGGTTTGCCAATCAAAATTAGTAGCCATTTTCATTGACAATCAAAATTAGTAGTCGAGAGCCAAATCAATGTTATATGTAAATTGTAAAAATCGAATAAATGAATAAAATGTATTGTTGGTTGCAGATGGACACATATGGAGATTTGGAGGCTATGTTTCCATAGGAGATGGAAGGGGTCCAATGGAGAGAGTTTACCCATTTCTATTAAACCCAAACCATTTCTTTCTAAATTATCCTTACCATGAACCTTCCATTAATTGTTGAGTGTCTAGGGGCCAATCATTGAATTCATGTAAGAGGGTGGGTGTGAGAGTCACATCCCATAGTTATTGAGAGCATGTGGAATGATTACAATCATCTTTGGGAAGAGTGCAAGTCAAGCAAGAAAGAGAAACAAGGGAAATTTGTATGGGTAAGAGACTAGAATTGTAGATTCACGTTTTTGGATGGAGAGTTTTTCTTACATGGATTTTTCTGGAAAACAAAGGAGTTGATCCAGGAGGATCTTGGTGGAAAACCACCTTGTCCAAATGGATTAAGATAATTTTTTGGAAACTTACTATTTTTAGTAGTTTTTCAGTTCTTGAACTTCCAAGGCCATTTTGGGGGCGTAAACGATGTTTTTTCACGATCAGGCATCTCAATGAGACCCAAAGGCTTTGACTGATCCCCCTAAATTAATATCCACGTCAATACCTTTCCAAAAATCTATTGTGCACCCTAAAAGGAGATCATATGCAAAAGTTACGACCCCAAGAAGTTGATGTACTAACTTACCTCAACAGGACCCACATGACTTTTGGTGCTTCATCTCCTAGGGTTAGGTTTTTCAATGTCTAGGGTTTTGGAATTCATTTTTATTGTAAAAATGCCTTCAAAGCTTAATTGTACTCATCTTCTTGTGAATGAGCGTAACAATCACATCTCTTCTTAGAGATAAGCTGCCACCATTCTAGCAAGCTTGTTTTCAGTCTGCATTTTACAGTTTTCAACATGTTTCTTATTTAATAGAAGTCAAGTTTTACTGTATCTATGTTATTGTTCATTGTGTCTCTTTGTTAATATTATAAATATGTGGTTTCATTTCGTTCCTCTCATAAATCCAGATTGGTGGTATCATAGCGGTCTTCTCCTTGTCGTTTTTTTATCCATGTCCCTGATGCGGTCAGTGTATAGAGAGTTGGGTCTCGAGCTTATTTCTCTTAAGGAAAAATGCTCTCACACACCCAAGAAACAGTCCATGGTGGGAAAAAATAAAAATTATGGGACAAGAGATCATTTCAAAATGTTGCTCGAGGAATCCCTTGAGCGACAAAGGAACGATATGATGTACAACTTTGCACAAATCCTTTGACGATTGTCGACAAGTGACGCATCCACCTCAAGTGGAGGTGTCACTCCCTTCAAGGTATAGGTAAATTTTGATATTCCTATATTGGAAGTTCAAATAGATGCAAATTTCATAGATAAATGGTTAAAAATTCTAGAAGGGTATTTTTCTATCCACAACTTTTTCGATAGAGAAAATATTACATGTGCACTCCTCAAGGTTGTCCCCCATGTCAACTATTGGTGGGATACTTTCTGTGAGAAAAAGGAAATAGAGGGATCCACATTATTTGTAGTTGCACCCACTTGGGGTTCCTTCAGGGATTTTATTAAGGAACAATACTACCCTGTTGGAATTTATGATGACTTGTATACAAGATGGACCACACTATGGTAGGAAAGATACCAAACAGTGTCATAGTTCACTAATGTCTTCCATACCTTGCACACCAAACTGGGTATCAAATATTATGAGTGACATCTAGTTCTCAAGTACCGCGGTGGTCTGCATAGATACATACAGACATAAATGAATTTTTTGGACATCTCATCCTTGGGTGCGACCTATCAATATGTCGTCAAAATCGAGAAGAAACTGAAACAAAAGACGTGAAAGTTTGGGTCTAGGAACCCTTCACACCAGAAGAAGGTCAAGGGAAGCCCCAACCCACAGAACATAAGATAGACAAAATATGGGAAACCTCAGGAAAACCATTCCAAGCCGCAAGCAAAGAAGGACAATGGGAAGACAAAGAGAGATATCGGGAAGTGGTGTGACTTCCATAAGATCTCCTAACATAACACTGATAATTGTCGCTCAAAGAAATCATTGGTGGCTAAGCTAAAATCCTATGAATCTGTTAAGGTCCTAACCCGCACATAGGTAGAACAATATATTCTGATGTAATAAAGGTCAATATTAATAAGGCCTTTCAATAAAATAGAATAAGGCGGATGTAAGAAGACCTAATAGAAGCTTTCTCTTCTAGAAGGATCTTCCTCTAGATGCTTCTTTTTAGTATAAATAGGAGTCGAGGGTATGAGAACCCTAGCTTGGATATTATTGTAATAGAACTCTGCTCAACTGGAGCTTTCCCCCTCGAAGAGGCTTGTGAACATTGCTTTCAGATTCAAAGTGTTATTTTTGTTGTTATTCATATATCATTTCAGTGTTATTGTGGTGAATGTTCTGGTTATATTGTTGTTATTCTTCCATTACTAGCATTTTGTTTATGTTCTACATACATTTTATATTTGGTATATTACAAGTGGTATCGGAGCACTTTCCTCGGTAGAAAGTGTGGGTTAAATTTTTTTTCAGGGTAGAGACATATTCCGACGTATTTAAGCCACAAAGATCTGTTGTTACGCACATAAACCCACGGTTGAGGGATTCATACACGCAGGAAATACAAGTGGTACTTAAGATCACATCTGTTGGCCACCCTTGTAACCCTTCTGGTACCCCTTCGAGTGGTAGCGCACTAGACAACATCTATGTATGGATCAACCTAGATTACCTAAATCCCTCTTTAGATAAACCGATCGACCACCTGACTGCTATAGTGTCACGAAGAACATCACTTGGAAAGATACTCTCTAGTACCTGGGTAGTCGAGTAGTACGGCTAAGGGTACAGTCTATCCTCCTTAGTTAGTGCCCTGAGATATTGAGCCGAGTACTACTGTTTTACCCTGCACGTATATCAAAGAGCTATAGCACTGGGCAAACCACCCTTGTCTATAGAACCCTTGAATACCTAACCCTTGGGGACAGAAACATAAACAAATTAAAACATACAAGATCTATTGTCGCGCAACTGTGTTCGGGTTTCCAAGTAAATACACATTTCTTTCGAGTTAAGCATTCGGGCATTTCCTCTCTGCAGTATTCTTCAGACCAGTAAAAAAAAAAAAAAAAGTCTGGAAATGTTTTCACCATTATTTGAAACCTATTCCATTGGATTCATCTCTTCGCCCTTATCACATTCATCCATATCATTTTTCGGCAAAAATGTTTTACCCTGCCCGCCCCTTTTTAGTTTCCCCATCCTCATGGAACATACTCGTAGCCAAGACTTGGAAGCTTGCTTCAACACCTTGCAATCTGGTCTCATCGAGACCCAACAAGAAGTGAAACAACTCAATGCCAATGTTGCTGCCATTAATACAACCATGCAGTCCTCAATGGGGGAAATCAAACAAGACCTCACCACTCAGCTTGAATCAGTCTTTTCGGCACTTTGCACCAAACTGCATATCCCTATAGATAACCCTTCCTCTTCCTCACCTCCACATATTGAAGCTGACCATTCCTCTCATTCCCATACCTTGTAGAACCATCACTTTCAACATGACCTACGCCTTCCGCAGGTGGATGTGACCAAATTTGATGGCTCCAACCCCATTGGTTGGGTAACCCAAATGAAACATTACTTCTCTTTATACGACATTACAGATGGCTTGGCCAAACTCTGGTATGGTGTTCTCCATCTAGATCAAGAACGTTGGCAATGGTGGAAATGGAGAAAAATTCTCGTCAAGGGTATATTGCTTGGACACACTTTGTGGCAGAGCTTTATGAACGCTTTGACACTGACACCAACCATTTGGGTTGTTTGAAAAAGCTGAAACAATTAGGAACAATGGAAGACTTTATAGCTTCCTTTGAGCGCCTGGATTTTAGAACAGAGAGCATGTCTGATACCTTTTTCCAAGAGTGTTTTATCAGTGGCCTCAAGGAGGAGATTTGGGCCCATGTCCTCATGGCTTGGCCTGAGAGTTGGGTGGAGGCTACCAAAAGAGATAAAGAAGCACACCAAGTTGTATCTTCTCAGAACCATAAATCCTCCTTTATCCCTTGCCCTAAACCAGTAAATCCCACTATTCCCTCTGCTCCACTAAAGATCCAAAAATTGACCAGGGCTAAAATGGTTGAACGCCAACTCAAAGGCCTTTGTTATAACTATGATGAAAAATATTTCCTGGGCCACAAGTGTAAAGAAAAAAATATTTTTATGGCCATCTCCGAGGAGATTTTGGAAGAAGATGAAACTCCCTCTGTGTCTGAGTCACCTGAATCCACTGACATAACCCCTCCCTCAAACCCTCCCGAAGTAGAACTGGTCATTTCCCTCAATGCTCTCACTGGCTTCTTTGCTCCCCAAACCCTCAAGCTAATCGGTTACATCAAGCATTGGAAGGTCATCATTTTGGTTGATAGTGGCAACACCCATAATTTTATTCATCACTGCATTGCCCAAGAAACTCATTGCTACATCCATGCTGTCAATAATTTCCAAATCATGATTGCCAATGGTGGTTCCATGAAATGTGGAGGGCATTGTGAAAATGTGCGTCTCCAAATTGGTGACTACCACATGAAATCCCATATGTTTGCCATCGACATGGGAGGTTGTGACATTGTGTTGGGTGCAGATTGGCTAAGGACTTTGGGTCCCATTCTCGTGGATTTTAAAGACTTAACCATGAATTTCGACCAGGAATTCCACCAATATAAGTTCTAAGGAATCATCGTCGGTTCACATGATATCATTAGTTCCCATCGCATGGAAAAGCTGCTAAAAAAGGGTCATTCTGGTGTTATCTCCCAACGCCATGCCATACAAGCAACAAACACACCCTTGGTACCGCAAGACCTCCAAGCCATCCTTTCTAAACATCAATTGGTCTTTTCCACTCCCCAAGGACTCCCTCCTTCCTGTGGTGTTCATGATCATTCCATTCCCCTTGTACCCGGAAGCCTCCCTCCCAATATTTGTCTGTATCGTCATCCCTTTTCCCAAAAAAATGAAATTGAGAAAATGGTCCAGGAACTCCTTAATGCAAGCATTATCCTCCCTAGCACGATCCCCTACTCTTCTCCTGTGGTCATGGTCCTGAAGAAAGCAGGTACTTAGCGAATGTGTCCTAACTTTTGTGCCCTCAACAAACTTACCATAAAAGACAAATTCCCCATTCTTGTCATTGATGACCTCCTGGATGAATTGAGTGGTGACCAATTCTTCACTAAACTGGATCTTCGTTCGAGCTACCACTAGATACGTATGAAAGAGGTAGACATTCCCAAGATTTCCTTTAGAACTCATGAGGGACACTATGAGTTTTTGGTCATGCCCTTTGGCTTGTGTAGTGCCCCCTCCACCTTCCAAATCCTCATGAATCATGTCTTATATCATTTTCTCCACCATTTTTCCTTAGTTTTCTTTGATGATATACTCCTCTATAGAAAAACTTGGACAGACCATCTTGCTCATGTGGATCAAGTTCTCCATCTACTCTATCAGCACCAACTTTTTCTGAAGTAGTCTAAATGTGATTTTGGCACCTCAGAAGTAGAATACTTGGGTCATCTGGTTGGCAAAGATGGCATTAGGGTGGATCCTAAAAAGATTGAAGCTATGCAAGACTAGCGTCACCCAAAGACTCTTAAGATCTTGCATGGATTTATAGGATTAATAGGGTATTATTGCAAGTTTGTTAAGAATTATGGGAAGATTGCAGCACCTCTCACTGCTCTCTTCAAAAAGAACACTTTCACTTGGACTCTATCTGTTGCTGAAGCTTTTCAAACCTTGAAGATGGCCATGTGCACCACTCCAGTCCTCTTCCTTCTCGATTTCACAAAGACATTTTTGTTGGAATGTGATGCCTCAGGGAAAGGAATTGGTGTTGTCCTTATGCAAGAGGATCGACCTTTGGCCTTTACTAGCAAGCAACTATCTGAAAGAAATCTGGGCAAATCCATCTATGAAAAGTAAATGTTGGCTATTCTTCATGTTGTGGATCTGTGGCGCCCTTATCTATTGGGGCAACGTTTCCAAATTAAGACAGACCATCAAAGCCTCAAGTATTTTATGGAACAACGCATTTCCTCCCCAGAACAACAAAAATGGGTGACTAAACTATTTGCATATGATTATGAGATCATTTACAAGAAAGGAAAATACAATGTGGTTGTGGATGCACTTTCCCTGAAATATGAAGATGAAGGATCCATTTTTTCTCTTTCATTCATTGTACCAGATTGGCTCCAAGCCGTTCGCCGGGAATGGCTACAAGATCCTAAAATTTTGCATTTGATCCACCAATTGTAGTCCAATGCTCCAGCTTCCCCAGGGTACTCTTGGCTCCATGAGGAACTTCGAAACAAAAGCTGTTTGTATTTAAGTAAACAATCAAAGCTTGAATCCACAGTACTTTCTGAGCTTCATGCTACACCCACAACAAGGCACTCCGAGTTCACCAAAACCTATGATAGGGTCAAACGTTCCTTTTTCTGGGATGGTATGAAACAATACATTTATAATTTTGTAGCTGAATGTGATGTGTGTCAATGCAACAAGGGAGAAACAATCAAATCGTCGGGCATACTACAACCGCTCTCGATTCCACCTGCTATTTGGAAGGATATCATAATGGATTTTATTACCGGCTTACACAAATCGGGAAATAAATCCATCATCATGGTGGTTGTTGATCGCCTTTCCAAGTATGTTCATTTCTGCACCCTTCAACACCCGTTTACATCATCCATGGTGGCTCAAATCTTCATGGATCAGGTCTTCAAGATTCATGGCATGCCACACTCTATTGTTTCTGATTTCAACCCAACTTTCACAAGCAATTTTTGGCAAGAACTGCTCAATATACAAGGCACCGAATTGCATCTCAGCACAACTTTTCATCCCCAGACTGATGGCCAAACGGAAGTTGTCAACAAGTGTTTGGAAACATATTTGAGGTATTTTTCCTAAGAAAAGCAAAAGTAGTGGGCTCAATGGTTACCCCTAGTTGAATGGTGGTACAACACTTCATACCATACAGCTACATGCATGACTCCTTTTGAAGCGGTATATGGACAGAAGCCACCTTCAGTTCTCTCATACTTACCGGGTTCCTCGAAGGTCCAGGCAGTTGACCTAACACTTATAGATTGAGAGGCTATTCTCCATACCCTCAAAGAGAATTTGGTCATGGCACATAATCGCATGAAGCAACAAGCAAATTAAGGTCGCTCTGAACATCAATTTGTAGAAGGGGATCAAGTGTTTCTTCGACTGCAACCTTACAAGCAAACTTCCCTCAAGGCTGAGCATTGTCAGAAGATAGCGCCCAAATTTTATGGTCCTTATACCGTGCTCAAGCGTGTGGGACAAGTTAGCTTTGCCCAGCCATTCGAAGCTACATCTTGCTTTTCATGTTTCATGCTTAAAGAAGGTGATTGGAGCTAAGTGCCAAATTCAAACCAACCTTCCAGAGTTAGATGAAGAAGGATCCATTTGGCTACAACCAAAAGAAATTTTGGACCAGCATGAGCATTGCCTATGTCAGAGAACCATCAAGGAAGTGTTAGTCCAATGGAAAGATACAACTCCAGCAAACGCTACTTGGGAACCAGCTACCATTCTGCAGCAATTTCCTCATCTCAAGCCTTGAGGACAAGGCTATTTTTAAGGGGGCGGACATGTTAGGGTCCTAACCCACACATAGGTAGAACAATATATTAGGATGTAATAAAGGTCAATATTAATAAGGCCTTTCAATAAAATAGAATAAGGTGGATGTAAGAAGACCTAATAGAAGCTTCTGCTTCTAGAAGGATCTTCCTCTAGATGCTTCTTTTTAGTATAAATAGGATTCGAGGGTATGAGAACCCTAGCTTGGATATTATTGTAATAGAGCTCTGCTCAACTAGAGGTTTCCCCCTCGAAGAGGCCCGTGAACATTGCTTTCAGATTCAAAGTGTTATTTTTGTTATTATTCATATATCATTTCAGTGTTATTGTGGTGAATGTTCTGGTTATATTGTTGTTATTCTTCCATTACTAGCATTTTATTTCTGTTTTGCATACATTTTATATCTGGTATATTACAAAATCATATGTCGGTTTTGAATTTGAGTTAAAACCAGAAAAGGGGAGACATATCATTGACACAAAACCCAGTGCCACTGTTGCTACCACCAAGATCCATCCTGGTGGACCTAATGAGCCAGAGGAAGGAGAGCACCTCTTTCGTTCACAGATGTGGGTAAAAGGAGCTCTTCTACACTTCATCATTGATAGTGGTAGCTAGAAGAACCTCATCTTAGTAGAGGTTGTCAAGCAGCTAGCCCTTCCGACAACACTGCACCTGCAACCCTACACCATCGGATGGATCTGTCAAGGAAGCGATCTTAACATCAGCCAACAATGTCATCTATAGTACTGCATCAAGAAATTCAAAGATGAGGTATTGTGTGATGTTGCTCCCATTGAAGTTTGTGATGTTATTTTGGGCCAACCTTATTTATGGAAACACCATATTGTATATGAGTCTAGGCCTCACAGTGTTATTATTAATTTGAATAGGAACCTGTACAGGTTACCCGAGGTAGTCCCACCTAGTTCTATTTCCTTTATCTTTGTCAAGCAATGCAAGAAGGTCATTTCTCAGACCAGGCAGTTTGTCTTCTTCACGATTCGCTCTCAAAGTGAGCAAAAGGTTGTAGCCACATCCATGGCCTATGTGGTTGAATTCTCCACGCATCAGAAGCAAGTGGATAAGGTCATGGAAGAATAAAAAGAAATCTTCTCATCAAATACCGAGGTACCTTGACACTGTCAGGTCAAGCATCCCATTGATCTGACCCCCGGTGAATCGCTACCCAATGGGCCAGTCTATCACCGCTCTCTACTAGAAAATGAGGAGATTGAGCGTCATATCCAAGAACTAATCCACAAGGAGCACATCCAACCCAACTCATCACCTTGTGAAATCCCAATCGTGTTGGTGTAGAAGAAAGACGAGACTTGGACACTCTACATTGATTATCGAGCCCTAAATAAAATCATAGTTAGGAACCAGTAACTGATTCCTTGAATCGACGTTCTCCTTGATCAGATCAAGGGGAGGAAATAATTCAGAAATATCGATCTGAAGTTTGGCTATCATCATATCCCAATAGAACCGACAGATGTATGGAAAACTGCCTTCAAGTCAAAAGAAGGTATTTTTTAATGGTTGTCCATGCCCTTTGGTTTGAAAAATGGTCCAACAACTTTCATGAGGATGATGGAAAATATCTTGTGGTATTTCACTAATTCTTTTGTGGTGGTGTATTTGTTAGTTTTTACTCTTCTATATTGTCTGAGTTTATTGACCCAAGGTTCATGTCTGTTCGTATTTCCAACAAAGCCTCTAAAACTATCGACCCTCTTGGTAAACCAGAAGGAAACACAACACATAGAGTACGCTGCATAGTCTCACCCGAGATAGCTTTAATGGGTGGATGTAAGACTCAGTTGTTTATAGCCTAGGATTGAGTGTGCGATAAGGGAGTTGTATATTGAACCATTTATTATAACCTGTAAACACAGTATACTGTCATTGATGAATAAAAAGGAAATGTAACAACTCATTCATTAATCATAACGATAACTACTTAAGACAATAAAAATATGCATGCATTCATCACATAACACAGATATTATCGTGGTTCACCCCCTCTTGGGATATGTCCACAAAGATTTGGCTCTCAACTCTTTATTATAGTATTTTCGCATATATAACGTCGTTCACTTTACAATCCTCCATAGTTGAGTAAGATATATATGAGGTGGACTAGATCGCACCAGGCTCCCCAACCTACGATCTAACCCTCAAGATCTACTCTCCTTCGTCCTCTCTAGCTCAACATCTTATACAAAATACATTATACAAAAATATGTCACATATCACATCAATTCATGCATAACTAAAACAACCACCCTCTATAATACCACGATATCTATCTATCTATCTATCTATATATATATATATATATACATATATCTGTTTCTGGCTCTTTATCTTTTACAATACATTACCAAAAACCTAACCCTACCGTCGTTAAGTCTTCTTCTGCATGCGCACATGCTTTCCTTCCTTCCAGCTGTCGCTTTCCTTATGCACTCTTTATTTCCAAAAATTGCCTTGATTTTCTGATTTGGCTTGCCTCCAATAGGCCCCCGACACTGACATCTGGCTCGTCCCGAGCCACCTAACCTTTGTGTGCTTCCTTGATCTCCTTGGTGATTTCCTGGAAATTTTCTTGGAGCTCTTTTTCCTGTGTCTACGCCTGCACAGTCTTCCCCTTGAGTGTGTCCACTATCTGGACTGCAATTTCATCACTGATCAATTCCACGCACTCTGCCTAGGTATATGCTATATGTGCCTTGGCTTCCTTTGTTTGTGCTAGGACTTCTGCTACCCGCTCTTACAAAGGTTCCATTTGATCATGTTGCTCGTGTTTCTATGTTTGCGTAGTGGTCATCTCGGCCTACAATTTCTTCATGTCCTGCGCCCCTTTGACGCGTTCTATGATTGGAATTTTCTCCTGCCTCTGCTTGAGGTCTTGGATCGCTACGTTGATCCTTTCTTCTTCCTTGTCCCACTTTTGGACCTACTGATTCTCCTGTAACTTAGTCCACAACTGCGTTTATTTATCGAACAAGTCAACTGCTATGATGACCTGTTTCTCTATCTCCTATAGTTGCACCATTGTCTCCTGCTTCCTTTGCTCCTTTACTGTTGGTGGAGTGGCTGGTGTGAGTTGCTCCTGGAGATTCTCCATCTCCTTCTGATATTGATCAATTGCCTGCGCAATCTGATCAATATTTTATGTTGCTATGATTTCATCTCTCTGTGTGGCCTATGGAATCTTCTCGTAAGTTCCTTTCACTTTCTTCTCGAATCCTTTCATGCACTCCCTTTCTTCCCGGGTCTCTAACTTAGCTTGCTCATAGACTATTTCCAATGTGTCCCGTTTCTTTGTTACATTCTTCAACTCAAATAATTCTTTTCATGCACGAGACTGTACCTCATGGTTTACACTAACCTGCAACTTGTGTAGTGCCCTGGATAGCATCCGCATCAACACCAGTTGGATTTGGCTTAAATCCTTCAATGTTGTTTTCCCCACAACCTCGTCCATGTGCAACATACTGGGTGTGATGTGGAATGTCACGTTTGGATGCAGTATTGGATGGAATGGATCTCTTTCTTATTCTTCCATT
>ML815133.1:105980-125255 GCA_009831015.1 Picea engelmannii
TGACCTACCATTAATGGTGTCATTTGCACCCATACAGTATAATGGATCGTTAGAATATGAAAATGACCAACTTGTGTGGGACTCTCCAAAGAAAGCATATTTGCTTCTGCCAAAAGCACATTATCATTAGCCTCATCATTTACTCATAAATAAAAAAAATTATGAACATATGTGCTACATTGGGAGTACACCCTAGATGTGTAATGTGCAAAAACAAAATCAATTATAATAATAAAAGAGAATATAATAATAAAAATAACAACATAAAAATTTACAAACATATGTTTTACATTGGAAGTACACCCTAGACGTGTAATGTGTACAACAAAATCAACTATAATAATAATAAAAAATAATATAATAATAAAAATAACCACGTAGATGTTTTTGAGTATTTATAAGTTTTTTTATAAATTTAATTTTTATCCTTCTTAATATCTAATAATTTTAGCTTTAAAATGAATCTATATAAACTATAAATTCAATGCAACAAATCAATTCAATGTTAAAATGAATCTATACTAGATAATTACCCAATAAAAAAAAATTCAACATTAAAACGACTTTAGTCTAGCTAATAATCCAAGGCAAAGGAAATATTTGAAGACAATAATAAATTATGTTGCATGCTTATATGATATATGCACTTTTATTGAAAAGTTAGATATTGATAACCATTACCTTTGTTCCCACTGTAACTATTTCAAATCAATTTGCCTCCATTGGGATGAAATGGATCAAACTTGTCCGGTAATTTTACAGATTTAAACATAATAAATATGTTTATTTACATTCTTGAGAGACCCTCTTACAAGTTCCAATAAAATTTGTTAAAAAAATTCAGCAACTTAGTTAACATTTTCCCAAATCTTGTCTCAACCATTATTCATAATTTTAAGTTTTAAAACATCTTCAACATAACCTCAAGAGAAAACTCGATAAGTTATGTAAAATTAAATGTACTTTGTTTGCTCAATGTTCTTCTTGAACGTAACATTTAAATATGCATCAATAGTCAACATTTCAATCATTCAAACCAAACAAGAGAAGTGGGTGGACAACGAATCATCCTCTTGGATGACTCAAACTCGAGGACTTTGGTGCTTTTAAAAGTGTCAAACCTCATATTGTATGAGATTCCACATTGTAATTTTAATCATATTGATGGAGATTTGTTGTTTGTTCCTTAGAGCTTTTCAATTGACTTGGGGGGATTCATCTTCATAGAACCCCTTCTCTTCTTTGCATTGGATCATTTGATGGAGGTCTCTGGTTGGGGGAGTTTCACTTCTCCTTGGTTAGATGATTGTGCCAATTGATTTGGTGGTCTTCTCACATGTGCTTGCCTTGTTGATCACCCCTTGGTTGCATATTTGATGGTTATGGAGCATGCTATCAAATTATGATGTGGTTTCGGTATGTATGCTTATTTTGGATGTGATGCATCTTGTTTTTGGATGATGAGGTTAGGAGGTAGATGCTCCATGTTGTTGAATATTCCTAGTGACTTGGCGTGTCGATGTATGATGTTAAATTCACAAGGAGGAAGTGTTCTACATGGTCCTCATTTGTTGGATGCATGATGGGGTACATACTTGATTATTGGATGGGTTAGCACTTTGTTATGTCCCCTTCTCCTATGATATTTCTATGGTGGGATGATGCATGTTGTATTTGTGGGATTTTCCTAGGTGATATCACTTAATGATGTAACATTTTCTAAACATCACCCCAGGGGAATGTGCTTGATAATGTTAGTACTTTCATTGAGGTATTATTTCCTAATTTTGAGTTAGAGGGGCAGGGGGGGAATACTACTTATGATTTGATGGTGATATAACCTTTTCCTAAGGTTGGATGATATTTTTTGATGTAATAATCCCTTGATGGTGGTGCACCTTATATTGGGATTGATGTTTTGTTGTTATCATGGTAAATTCATGCTAGGGAGAACATATTCTATTTACATGGTACAACAATTTATTAGAGTGCACCCCTCATTGGCACACATGGTCATGATGATTTAATCAATTGGTGACTATTGGAGAGGGACTATGGTTATTTGAGAATTAACCTTTGTGCACATATGTTGAGGTTGATTTAATTGTTCAATGGTTAAATTAATCTAGTTTATCCTGATTAAGGTTAATTGCTTGGGAACCCTACTTCATTAGCTTAGTTTTCACACTTGGATTGGTTAATTGGAGTTGGTTGAGGATTTCTTGTGGAGCGCCCCCCTGCCCCCTCTCCCCCTTTTGTAACGTACTCGGCCCCCAGCTGGGTCACGTCACTGCTAAAACGACCCAATAAATTTTATGATACCAATTCTAAATGCGGAAATAACACACAACATGACATTCTAACTCATGCAACTATCCATACTAAATAAAAATGTAAATGCAATTACTTTAAACATGCACAACAACAAATAAGTGCATATAGCATCATTCCACCACAAAATATAGACTCATATGCATCAATTATAATCACAAAAAGTAGTATTAACCAAATATAAATCGGAGTAAAATGCATAGAAAATATATCAACAATTAACATAAATCAACACAACATATAAGAACACTTATCTTATGAAAATATGCAACCCGTTGCCGAGTACGAATGTTCCTCCCAATTGTAGACTTCTTGTTCCAATTCTCAACACCAAGTCATCCCCGAGGTGGGGCTATGAATCCATAAGAGACGGTGGTCCCTAAGGCTGGATAATGTCCCCCTCTCAATAGTCAAACTCACAGCTAATTCCATTCCATCAACTCTCTACCCCAAAACCTACACAATCCAAGGAATAGAATCCCCCTTCATTTCTCATAGTCCCTCAAGCCTTTCCACCCCCCTCTAGGGATTCCAACACAGATTGGACATGAAATTTCTTCGTTGGGACCTCAGGAATTCTACTGTTGCAACACAAATTCACCTAGCAGCAAAATGTGTGTTTTCCTTCGAAAATTTTTAACATGTTACTCTCAGGCACGCAACCTCTTTCTTCATGAATTTTCAACTCCAAACACCAAACTTGCCCACAACAACTACCTTCAATCTTGAACACATAGAACTCTTGATGTGGATTTATGAGAGGAACGAAATGAAACCATAGATTTATAATATTAACAGAGAGACACAGTGAACAATAATAGTGATACAGTAAAACTTGACTTCTATTAAATAAGAAATATGCTGGAAACTGTAAAATGTAGACTAAAAACAAGCTTGCTAGAATGGTGACATCTTATCTCTGAGAAGAGATGTGATGACTATGCTCATTCACAAGAAGATGTTAAAATGAGTCTTTGAAGGCATTTTTACAATAAACATGAATTCCAAAACCCTAGTCATCCAAAAAACTAACACTAGGAGATTAAACTCCAAAAATCATGTGGGCCTCGTTGGGGTAAGTTAGTACATCAACATCATGGGGTCGTAACTTTTGCATACAATCTTCGTTTAGGGCGCACAAGAGCTTGTTGGAAAGGTATTGACAAGGAGATTCATTTAGGGGGATCAATAAAAGCCTTTAATTTTCTTTGAGGTGCTTGATCAGAAAAAAACGTCGTTTAGGCCCTCAAAATGGCCCCAAAAGTTCAAGAACCGAAAAACTGCTAAAAATAGTAAGTTTCCAAAAAATTGTTTTGAGCCAGTTGGACAAGGTGGGTGGATACCAAGATCCTCCTGGATCAATCCTCCCCCTTAGGAATCAATGGTCTCCATTGTGTTGAGTTCCTGCATCAGATGAGGAAATTTCTGTTGAATTTGGCCCTAAGTGAGCCACTTGATTTGTTGCAGGAGTTGCCCTGCTTTGACAATCCGATAAAGCTGGATCCTCTACTAATGAGTTCCCTTGACCTGTGTGTCCATGATTTGATCAGTGGATGCATGTTCCATGCATTCAGGGTTGATATTTGTTGGTGTTAATTGTTTTTCTATCTCTGAGGTGTGCAATAATGGAAGAAAATAAGGCCGAAGGAGGTCCACATTGAACATTGGGTGCAAGACAAGGAAGGGGGGAAGGTTGAGATCAAAAGAATTGTCACCCACAACCTTGGTGATGGTGTATGTTCCATAACGGATTGGATGAAGCTTCTGATGAGGCCTTGTAAGGCATTCTTTCTGCAAGTGAAACCAAACTTTGTCTCCCACCTGAAACTGGTGTGGCACCTAATGTTGATCATGGTGCTACTTGTACTTGGCATTGGACTTTTGTAAAATATTCTGAACCTGTTGGCAGATGTGCTGGAACCGATTCAATGAACTAGGTGGATTTTCAGCTCTAGTTGGAGCATGCAACGATTCTTCCTAGGTGGCCACAAGGGGTAGTGCAACATCCATGGGACCCAATGGTTGAAATCCCAACCCCACCTGAAAGGGGTTGTGGCCGATTGAGCTATGTATGGCTCTGTTGTAGTTGTGTTGAACATAGGGAAGAATCTCATCCTAGGTGTGAGGGTTCTTGGAATTGTACATGCGTAGGATGTGCACGATCATCCGATTGACGACCTCGGTTTGGCCATACGTCTGGGGGTGGAAGGCAATGGAATTGGTGAGCTTTGTGTCCAACAATGAAAAGAGGGTCGACCAGAATGTTCTGAGGAAATGACCATCCCAATATGAGATAATGGTTTGTGGGATCCCAAAGTGTACCCACACTCATTCAAAGAAGAAATTGGCAATAGCCTCATCTATGATGCTCTTCTTGAAGGTGGCTAGAATCACCATGGAAAAGTGATCAAAAACCACAAAAAAACAGTCATTTCCCTGCTTAGTGGATGAAAGGATCGACATGTAGTCCATTGAGATGGATTCCTAGGGCCTATCAGGAGTAGGCAGAGGAGTGTACACGCCTTATTTCTTAATGGTCAGTTTGGCAATAACATAGGCAATGCAAGGCTGAATATACTTGCTAACATCCTGTCGAAATTTCGACCAGTAGAAATGTCTTTGCAACATTGATAATGTCTTTTCCACATTGAAGTGTCCTGCCACTTGACCGTAGTGGGATTCCCAAATCATCTTCGCTAGCTCGCTTGATGGAACACATAGATGGCCCAGATGGTGCAACAACCCGTCCCGAAGATGGAAATTAGTGACAGTTGTGTTTTCTCCCAACATCTGGTAGGTGTTGGAGAAGTCAAGATATGTCTCATAGAGGTGGGGCCATTCGTAGGTCTCATGGCTACGAGAATTGAGCACTATGGTGAGTGTCGCGACTCGAGGTCGATTGAGGAAATCAACGACTCAGTTGGTACTCCCTATTTTATACTTGATGTGAAGGTGGAACTACTGCAAATATGTGGACCACTTCTGATGGAGGTCATTATGCACTTTTCCTTGTGTCTGCATGAACTGCAGTGGCTTATGATTAGTGTGGATGAATGTGTCATTCCTGAGAATGTAATTCCTCCATTGGCGGAAAGCTTGCACAATGGATTACATTTCTTTATCATAAGTAGGGTACTTACAGACAACATCAGATAGTGTCTCACTAAGATAGGCCATGGGGTGGGCGTGCTAAGTGATGACTGCACCCACAACATAGTTTGAAGCATCTGTATCGATCTCAAAGGGATGCTGCAGGTCAGGTAATGAAATCACCGGGGTAGAGAAAAAGCGTTGCTTCATATCATTGAATGATTTTTTTAGGCCATGCCCCACACAAATTTTTCCTTACCACCACCCCTGGTTATTTGGCTGAGGGTCGATGCAATATGGGAGAATCCCAACACGAACCTTCGAGAGAAATTGGAAAGGCATAAGAAGCTCTAAAGCTTAGTGAGCGTGGTTAGGGTTGGCCAGTAACAGATGACTTGGATCTTGGTTGGATCAACATGCACACCATGCTCATCAACAATGTAGCCTAGGTACTGGACCATGTCCATGCCGAAGGATGATTTTTCCAAGTTGGCATATAACTTGTGTTTCCACAGAGTATGCAGAACATGTTGAATATGTTGCAAGTGTTATGCCCAAATCTTGTTGTAGACGAGGATGTCATCTAGATACTGTTGGAGGCAGGCCAAAGTGGAAAACAATGCGATTTTAGGAAAGAAAGCGTGCACGAGGAAAGCGACAGCTGGAAGAAAAGAAAGCGAACGTGCATGCAGAAGAAGACCTAATGACAATAGGGTTAGGGTTTTGGTAATGTATTGTAATGACTAAAGAGGCAGAAACATATAAATATAGATACCGAGGTATTATAGAGGGTGGTTGTTTTAGTTATGCATGAGTTGATGGGATATGTGATATCTTGCTGTATAATCTATTTTGTATAAGATGTTGAGCTAGAGAGGACGAAGAAGAGTAGATATTGAGGGTTAAATTGCACGCTGGGGAGCCTGGTGCGATCTAGTCTCCTCATATAGATCTTACTCAACTATGGAGGATTGTAAAGTGAACGATGTTGTAGATGCGGAAATACTATAATAAAGAGACGAGAGCCAAATCTTTATGGACGTAGCCCATGAGGGGGTGAACCATGGTAATATCTTTGTTATGTGATGAATGCATGCATATCTTTATTGTCTTCAATAGTTATCAGTCTGCTTAATGAATGAGTTGTTACATTTCCTGTTTATTCGTCAATGACAGTATACAGTGTTTACAAATTATAATAAATGGTTCAATATATAGCTCCCTTATCTCACACTCAATCCTAGGTTGTAAACACCTGAATCTTACAGCCACCCATTAAAGCTATCTCGGGTGAGACTGCATAGCGTACTCCGTGTGCTGTGTTGCCTTTTGGTTTACGAGGAGGGCCGATAGTTTTAGAGGCTTTGTTGGAAACCCGAACATACATGAATCCTGGGTCAATATACTCAGACAGTATAGAAGAGTAAAACCCAACAAATGGTTCTATTTCCATTGGTAGGAACAAGAGAGTTTTGAGTAGATAAGATAAGTTGAAGACCTGTCAGAGGCAGATTAAGAAAAGGTTATGGCAGAGAGCAATGAGCCATTAGAAGGGAATTTTAAGACCGTGGAATCCCACAAAATCAGAGATCAAAAGCTGGTTAAGAATGAAAGAGCTAGAGTTTGCACATAAAGACAGCAGAAACCCTAGACTAACACCTCACAAATATCTTGAGAAATACGTGTTTACTAATTTACACGAAGTTGTTTTCTGCGATTTTCCACATCTATTGCAGTAGTTGATAATAAGGTTGAAGGATAACCACACAACGAAACATATTCGACAACTAGATTGGGCCCCAGTACAGATTGAGCAACTACAACAGGCGAACAACAAATTCACCCGCACAGTAGATTTTTGGCTTGACAATATTGTGGCAAGGTTTATAACAGAGTTTGCGGTCGACACAGTGAAGTCGTACAACACAATGGATCAAGAGTTTCTATGCGGACCTTGAGGAAGGTACATTCGATCGATGCATACTTCTATTAAGATACTGCTTTATAACAAAGGAGTACTGACAATGGAGTCAGATAGTTAAACTTCCCTGTGTGCATGGGGGAAGGGGGGAAGCACTGACAAAAAGAGGAGAAATGGAAGGAGGAAAGGATAAGGGAAAGAAGGAGGAACCCTTGGACCCAATCATGATGGATGACAATCGGATCAAGCAGATAATGGAGACAGTTGGAAAGACATGTACCAGAGTACCCTAGCAATACAAGGTGAATACCAAAAACAGAGTCGTAGACAAGAGGAAAGGCTTGGCGAGTGATGAGGAAGAGGTAGAAGATCTTCAGGCTGTGGAGCATATTGAGGAAATCTTGCACACAACATATGAGGGGAAGACGAGAGGTCCAAGAATGGGAAGAGAAGGCAACAATCCTATCCATATTAATGTCGGTGTGGAACCCATAAACTCATGTGTGACTAATACACCAAAGAGAACACCATCGTTTAGACAATCGAAGTTCAGAAGCAGTCAGACAACATGAAGTACATCCACACAAGGAACAACAACTAGAGGAGCCAGTTCAGGTAGCACTAGTCAAGTATCTACACTGCGTGGAGGTAGTAGTTTAGCGTTCAGAATGGAAGGACACGATCCCACCATCAGGTTACCAGGAGCGGGAGACTTGGATCACCCGATAACATTTGTGAGCAGAAAGTTATCAGAATCGGAGCATAACTATAACACAACAGAGAGAGAAGGCCTAGCTATGGTCTACGCATTGCAAAAGTTCAAACATTACTTATTGGGGAAATACTTTAATATGTTCACAGACCACTCAACCTTGAAATATCTAGTCAACAAGCCAGTGTTGGGGGGGAGAATATGTCGATGGTTACTCCTATTTCAATAATTTGACTTTGAAGTAATTGTCAAACTAGGAAAATTTAATGCAGGACTTGATCACCTATCAAGAGTCACAAATGGAGAAGAACCTACGAATTTAGAAGACAAATTTTTGTATGCACAATTATTCTCAGTCCAGATCACCGATGAATACTTCGCAGATATCATTTAGTGTTTGAGTACAAGTACTACACCGCAAGAGTATAGCACCGCGCAGAAGAAAAACCTAGTATTCTACACTGCCGACTGTCAACTGATTGTAGGACACCTATACAAAATGGGCATAGATGACATTTTGTGAAGGTACGTGTTAGAGAATGAAATACCAAGAGTCTTAACAGAATCCCATGGGGGAAAGAAGGAAGGCATTATGTAGGAAAAGCTACTACATAGAAGGTATTGCGCGCAGGACTATGGTGGCCAATGATTCACAGAGAATCGAAGGAGTATTGTCAAAGATGTGATGTCTGTCAAAGGGTAGACAAACCCAACATAAGAGACAAGATGCCATTACAAACATAGGTAACACTCCAGGCATTCGATAAGTGGGCAATATACTTTGTGGGACCAATCAACCCACCAACAAAAAGAACAGGAGAAAGGTACATTATCACCAGGATTAAGTACCTAATAAGATGGGCAGAAGCCACACCAGTAAAGGATTGCAGTGCATAAACAACAACAATCTTCTTATTTGAACAAGTGATCACTAGATTTGGGTGCCCAAGATTTTTGATGAGTGAGAAAGGCACACACTTCATAAACAACACCATCAACACTATGAATGAAGAGTTTAGAGTCCATCATCAGAAGAGCACACCATATCACCCACATGCAAATAGAATAGTGGAAGCATTCAACAAAACCCTAGAGAACACGCTGAAAAATATCTGTAACGCCAATAGAGATGATTGGGATCTCAAAGTACCAGCAGTATTATGGGCATACATGACTACATGCAAAAAGTTGACATGGCACACACCATTTAAATTGGTTTATGGCCAAGAAGCAGTGGTGCTATTAGGATTTTTAGTACCAAGCTTGCATGTAGGAACAATTACACAAATGAAAAAATGAGGCACAATATAGGAGAGACTGAATCAATTAATGACTATGGAAGAATATCATATCTTAGCAGGATTCCACCAACAAGTTCAAAAAGAAAGGGACAAAGATTGGCATGATATAAACATAAAGAAAACTTTCAAGGAAGGAGATCTAGTACTGATGTATCACTGCAAATCGTTTCAGCACCCACAAAAGCTTAGAATGCATTGGTTAGGACCATAAGAGGTAAAATCTGTCACATATGGAGGAGATGTACAGTTAAGAGACTCATCAGGCGCAGAAATAAGAGGGATGATCAATGGGAGTTGACTGAATCTCTACAAGGACAGTCGACCACCCACCGCACAGTATAAAAAAAAAAAAAAAAAAAACTTCAAATACTACCAACAGAGGCGCAGTGCACTAGAGGAAGAAAGGGCACACACACTTAGGAACACAAAATCAAAGAGGAGAAGGACAATGGTCCTATACAAAGGGAAAAATGTGGGAAAAGGAAAGTCGGCAAAAGCAGTACGACAAGACAGTGGTAGGAAAAATTAAAGGACGGAAAGGACCGATGGGACGCCACATTAATCACTCCAACTAGAGGTGGCAAGGCGGAGTAATGGCAAGTTTGAAACCACTAGAGGTGCATTGAACCCATAATTAAGGAAGCGTCCTCAACAAGATTCATGCGAAGCCCATACAACACATGGACGCGAGAACAAAGAGTCTATTTGCGAAAAGAGAACAGACAGAGAGCAATAGAGGTTAAGGAGCACAGAGTCGAGTTCACATAGGTCACAGAGACTATTCAAGCATAAAAAATGTTCAACATTCACCACCATGGCACCACCAAAGCAAGAAGAAGCGAATAAGACCTCCAGAAAAACCAGAGTTTAGACCAAGTCACGAGTACATGCAGAAGAAGGTGAAAAACAACCATCGGAGATCGTCAATGTCGACAAAATCCCATCTCCAGACATGAAACCGGTGAACCCTACATCTATACTGGAAGAAACCCAACAACCAGCAATGAAGGGCACAAATATAGATATACCGATAGAAGTACAAGAGCCACAAAACTAGGACACATAAACCCTGAAGGAGGTGCAACTAGAGAACATCGAAGCACCTCCAAAAGTCAATGGAACGACGCCAAATCTAGAAGCATGAGTTGAGACAAATGAGTCTCAAACGCCCTTATCAGGCCACCCACCATAAGGAACAGTCCCAGATGTCACAAGTTGGTCAGAATGGTATTTTGAGGAACAACCATAAGCCGTTGGAACTTTGAGCCATCCACCACCGCCGAAGAAAGACAAGTTGTAGGTACCCAAGTCACCTCGCAAGCAACCTCTCACAACAATCATTCTACCGCATATACCAGATGGGATATAGGTAGGACCAGACCTATTGGGTCATATAGGGAAGCTCAAATACTCAGACCATGATGTAGTAGACACAAACAAGTTTCCAGAACTTGCAAAGAGAGTGTACATGGAGATGGTGGGCAAAAATAGGGTTGGGAAACCAATTGAGCATCCACTCCAATGGGAAATAGGGTTGGATAAGACAAGAATTTTAGGTTTGGTGGACCTACCACATTTTGGCCATGGGAAGTATGCAAGCAATTGTGTCAAACAATTGTTAGCAGTCACACATGGTGGAAACATCTAGTTGGATAAGCTCGTCTCAATAGACGTAGAGCTTATTGAAAACATAACAGGATTTCCATCTTGGGGCATGGATCTCGTGCAGTTTCTGGATGAAAAATCCAGAGAGAAGGCGTGTTGGCATAGGGGTAGACCCAAGGTTCAACGCTACAACACCGCACCAACAAAACTTTAACTACTGGCCCTTTCGGCAACACCTGCGAAGCAGATGAAGTCTCACCCGAGGTATAGGCAGGGGTGGTTGCAGGACTCAAGTGTTTGCAACCTTAGTTGGGACACAGATTTGTGATTATAACTTTTAATATAGCATTTAGCACTGCTAGTTCTTTATTATGCAATCAATAACCACTTTGTTGGTATAACAGAGCTACACAACATTCTCTATGAACTAGAATATCCAAGCACTTAACATCAACAGGTTATTCAGATCTAACAAATCAAGCACTTAGCATATACACATGGATCATATCTAACATTATACACATAATAAGCACCGAGCATAAACATATATATCAGATCTATATACTCATTCTCAAAGCACTTAGCAAATAATCACATCAATGCATTAGAACAAGGCACAAAGCAGACAACACTGCATTTATGTGGTTCACCCCCACCCTGGGGCTATGTCCACCAATATTTTTTCTTTATTAGCATCTTCAATTGGTTACAAGCATAGAGCCTTAGAAACCCTTACTCCGCACAAGACAGAAGATATGCGCAGCTCGCTAGAGTCTTCTTCCTTGCCTTCTAGCACAAAGCCTTCTATATCTTCCTACAATGACTTGCACTTAGCCCTGCAAGTCTCATATAGGCACAAAGCACTTACAGACCTTACTATCACTTAGCATACATCACGTAGATGCCGATCTATCCTCTAGCTCACTATCTTACTATTTATATATACAAAATTGGCCTAAGAGTGGGTAAACCCACAGGCCAACATCCCTTTCCCCTTACATATTCCTAAAACCCAAAAAGGGACCCAAAAGTGGGCCAAGATTTTGCAATCTCCGCTTTGTCTGGCGCTCCATCTTTGATAGGCTGTCGAAGTCCCAAAAACAATCAAACATGACCAAGATTATCCAAAAAATTGGTCAAGGGCCAATAGGCCCCGAACACTCACCTGTGAATCATCCCGAGTCACTCTGGTATGAGAAATTCTGCCTCAAACTCCTCGAGTTGCTTCGACCTGCTGCAATACTACGACCTCTTGCTCAGTGAACTCTTGGATCACTGCGTCGTTCACTGACCCTTCTAGGCGTTGTTTTGTTGTGATGACGATCTGTTATAGCTCAACTCCTTTGCTTTCAAATTCGATGAACAGTTGGCATGCCTTCTCTTGCACTAGTTGAATTCGTTGAGAGACTTCCATCACTTTTCTCTGGATCATGTGGATCTGTTGCTAGGCCGTGTGTTGTTCTTGAAACCTCTTCATTCTTTCAACTGGTGTTAAGGCCTTCAACTGTGCCTATAGTGTATCTGCGTGCTGCTTTGCTTCCTGAAGCTACGACTCCAATGCCTGTAACTCTGGATTCTCTGTAAGGTTTTCATATGTCTGAGTGCTCTTGGAGCTTAGCTGCTTGCATTCTAAGGAAAGGGATTTTAATCTGCCAACTGCGCTGCGGGTAGTTGCCTCCCTTAAGTCTCTTATTTCTTGAGGGGTCTCAGGTATAGTACGAGGTTCCAGGTCTGCGATGCACTGCTGAAGCTGTTGGATTACTTCTTCAAGTTGCACCACCTGTTGTGGGAATCATTCCTCATTTTTCACTTCTATGACTGTCACAGAGTGAAGTGCGCTGTGAACCATTTCATGTACTTCGAGTTGCTCTGCTAGAAAATTTTCTTTGTTTTTCTGTAGTGTTTCTTTTGCTTCATCCCATTGTGCTTGTAGAGTGAGATTTTCCTTTTCTGCAATACTTCTTTGGTCCTCAAGGTCTTTCTATACTTGTGCTAAAGCCTGGGTGGCTTGCGCTGTCTCTTCTTGAGCTTGTCGAAGGCGAGCTTAGAATGTGTCAGCAATTTGGTGTAGTTGGGCTGGCTCATAACCTAACTCTGGTGTTCCTGATGGAAGGGGCGTAGTGGAAACTGTGCGAATGGACTGTATTACTTTCTTTTCTCCTTGAAGCTCGTCCTTGATATGAATGAACACCTCCTCCTGCTTTGCCTCCTGCTTTTCTACTATCTCTAGCGAAGCATCGTTCAGTGAAACGACGATGAAGTCAAAGTCATTCAGGGTGAGGACAGTCTCAAACTTGGTTCTAGTTGCTTTAACTTTCTTTTGGGATGAAGGATTTAGTGGGGTAACCTTCTTTTTCTTGGAGGGATCCTCCTCCTCTCTAGGCGGTGTAACTTCGCCTTTATTTTTCTCGACTTCTGTGCCACCTAGCTCTCCACCATCACCTCCCTGCTCAAGTGAGATCGAAGTGGTGTTCGTAGAGGTACTGTTGACATCTTGATCTAATTCATATTTCTTAGTCTTGCTTGGTCCAGGAGTATCATGCACAGGTTCTAGATTGTCTATATCAGAAATCTCCACAGGATCTGCTGAAATGAGGAGGTCTACTGACCACTCCTTGGTGATATCCTCCATATCTTCTTCTGTTAATTTATAATAGGACTGTAATTGCTGCTTGTGCTTGTTAGTGCGCACTGTGATGTAGATAAAGTGCATGTATGAACTGAACTTCATCAGGGCCGAAACCTGTAGAGGGTGTTCGGAGTGATGCGCGGTGTAGATTGGATGGCGATCTTCAATTGATTGTAGTAAGTGTGGAAGATGGCATTGGATTTCCATTGCTTGTTCATATCGCTCGAGTACCACAAGGAACTGAACTTCGTAGCCAAAGGTTCAAAGGGATCGATGTCCAGGAAGGTCGCACCTTCTGGCATATCCCATGCGATGAAAGCTATCAGTATGAGAAGCCAGTTGAAGTGGAACTCATACCCTTGGTCTTGTGCCTCCCTGCAATCAATATCTAGCTGGTTTACAAGGTACTACGCCCAGTTCATCTGTAGTCCCTCCGTGCACTTCCTTGTGAGGTTGACTATGAATCCAGTCACTTGGGTGGGCCGGTTCTTGTGAACTAGTTTGCCTACGATCAACTGACATGCAAGGTGCATTGTGCCGCTATGGATAGAGGCTACTTTGTAACCTCGCATGCCCTTATCTACATATCCATAAGTCTCTTTGATCCTCTATGCTAATGCTTGATCTGAGGTCTTTTCAGGGTAAAAATCCTATGGGTCAGGGCCCTACATACTAAGCCCTGTGATCCAATTGATCAAGGTCGGATCCATAGTGATGCGGTGGTTCAACCATAAGTAACCTCCTTGGTAGCAAGACAACAACAATTTAACACATGCGTTCACTTCTTGGTGTCTATCGAAGTGCGAGATCTTCATCACATTGATCAGTGTGGACTGCGCGAGGTTCTAGGTCCATGACTGCGGGATAATCTTTGAATTCTTGCCTTTGGTTTTGGTCAAGTACTTTTGCGGGGAGAGCATGCTGTAAACTTTCCTGTCACCGAGGTTGAAATCGCTAAACTTCAATGATGTGAGATTGTCCTGGTCGGAAAGAACTATGTGCACCCCTTTCGGAAGGTATGCAGTGATCAGAGCATATTCAAACTCTTGGAGTACACTGTCATGATTTATGGCACCACTCAGCGGGGGTAGATAGGTAGGTGGGATTCTCAGAATCAACTTGGCATTGGAGAGGTCGTCTTTGTGCTTAGTTCGCTTCTCATCTACTTGTCGTGATGGTCTAGCTCAAGAAGTGGATGGAGAGGATGTCAGTCCTCTTGTGGATGATGCTTATACTCTTGTGGATAACCCTCGCTCCCACATGATTCTCTTAGTCCTTAACTCGAGGAGAACTTCTGTTACTGATTCTTCGGTAGCGGTAATCTCATCGGACATACGTGCTCGGGGTAAAATAATTGGGGTCATGACGGTCTTAGACACTGCACTAGATTGAACAGAAAGAGCACAATGAGCACTGTATGCAATTGCTAATCTGCGGTCTTCAAATTCTCAGTTGGAAAAAGTGTTCTTCGTGCATGGCGCAATAAGATAAATAAGCAATCTTGGTAATGATTTACTTGCAATGGTTATGAGCCTCATTAAATCTTGTTCTATCCATTATGGCATGGTCCAATGGTCTAGTGGCGAGCTATAAATGTTTTTCCAGTCGTTTAGGGAATCAATCGAATGGATAGACTGGCTTCCAATGACTATATTGCTTCGCCATGGCAAAGTGGCATATGTCGTGGTTCTGATATCTCGACGAAGCTCCAATTCTACAAAGTTTCTTTCTACGAGGTACCCTCTGGAACCTACTGTAACTTCTCGATCTTAGCCTTCTTCTTACTTATCTTCCTAGCCTTCTTCCCCATGAGCTTTATCTCGGTGGTTCTTTTCCCATTCTGATTCTTATTTTCCTTAGACATAGGCACTTCGTCCTGCTGAGATTCTCTCCTAGGATTTAGATGTATCACTTCTTCTTTATCTGGGGTGGAAATTTCATCCTTTTGTATGTCTTCCGATGTTCTTATAGATTCGACATCTGGGCTTCTAGTGTAAGATAGCTTCGATCTGTTCTCCTGTTCTTCAATCAATTGTGTGATTTTTCGGGTCATGAAATCCTTTAACTCTTGTCTCTTTTGTTCTAAGACTTCTTCTTATTCCTTCTTTCTAGCTTGATCTCTATCAATCCAAGGTTTTCCTAGTAACATGGTAAACAAGGCACTATCTTCAATTAATTTAATAATATCAAAATCTTCCTTGGTCGAAGTTCCATTGACTGTCATAGGTATCTGAGCGATTTTTCCACATAACATCATCATATTTCCTCTGAATAGTCCTATTCCTTCTAATGAAGGGATCATAGAAGGATTCCCTATAGCTTCCCAAGTTCTTTCTGGCATAATATTTACTTGTGTCTCTTCATCAAGGACACAATCAATGTCGAAGTCCCCTATTCTTGCTTCAATGCATTATTTTTCTTTGAAAATATCTGATAATCTCACATGTCGGTGGTCATTCATGGTCTCTTTCATTTGTATCAATACTTTCTCTAATTCTTATTGGTGTCCTGTCATAATTTGAGTCTCTGGATCGACCTTAGGGTTTTCTTGATTTAGATTCATTCCTTCAAGCACAACGATCATTCTAGGGCAGTCCAATACTTCATGGTCCATAGCTTTGCAACAAAGACAACTAGATCTTCTTCCAGGGAATTCCTTAGAAAGATGTTCAAGTCTTTTGCAACTATAATAGAGGGTCACTCCTCTCTTTCTTTTAAATGATCCCCAACTTCTTCTATACTGTGCACTAGGATCATAGCAGTTAACTTGCAACAAATTCTTTCTAGGATCCTGCATCCATTTGTTAGTCCAAACATTCTTTCTATGCATAGGTATAACATATCTATCACTATTCTTTTTAGATCTACTCATATCAAGCCTTCTTTCATCTATTAGTGCCCTAGTTTTCAAATTAGGATGGATTCTATTAAACATACCTATATACATACTTTAGAAACAAAAAATTTCACTTATCTTATTTCTACAGAGCACAAAGCCTCCAGATCTAAAACTTTTAACTATTCTTACCTTTATCAGAGCACAGAGCTTATATACCTTACCTCTTTTAGTCAATAATTCCCACTTTTACCTTTCTTAGAGCACAAATCATTCATATCTCGTTTCGTTTCTTCAGATCCGACCTCTCTTCCTTAGATCGGGCCTCTTTCTTTCAGATTGGGCCTCTTTCTTTCAAATCGATCCTCTTTCTTTTAGCACAGGGCTTTATAAATTAGGTAGAATACTTCACACTAGGGCACAAGTATTCACACAGGACTTTCAGATCAACCCTTTTTGCACAAAGCTTCTTCTTCTCAGTTCCCAGTAATCATAGTTTCAGGTCCCGACAACGGAACCATTTGTTGGCATAGGGGCAGACCTAGGTTTCAACGCTACAAAAATGCACCAAAAAAACCCTAACTACCAGCCCTTTCGGCAACAACTACGAAGAAGATGAAGTACCACCCGAGGTAGAGGCATGGGTGGTTGCAGGACTCAAGTGTCTGCAACCTTATCTGGGACATAGATCTATGATTATAACTCTTAATATAGAACTTAACATTGTTGGTTATTTATTATGCAATCAATAACCACTTCGCTGCTATAACAGAGCTTTGCAACATTCACTATGAACTAGAATATTCAAGCAATTAATATCAACAGGTTATTCCGATCTAACAGATCAAACACTTAGCATATACAAATGGATCATATCTAACATTCTACACATCATAAGCACTGATCATAAGCATATATATCAGATCTATCTACTCATTCTCAAAGCACTTAGCAAATAATCACATCAATGCATCAGAACAAGGCACAAAGCAGACAACACCGTATTTATGTGGTTCACCCCCACCTTGGGGCTACACCCACCAATCTTTTTTCTTTATTAGCGTCTTCAATTGGTTACAAGAACATAGCCTTAGAAACCCTTACTCCGCACAGGACAGAAGATCTGTGCAGCTCGCTAGATCCTTCTTCCTTGCCTTCCAACACAAAGCCTTCTATATCTTCCTACAATGACTTGCACTTGGCCCTGCAAGTCTCATATAAGCATAAATAAGTTACAGACCTTACTAGCACTTAGCATACATCACGTAGATGCCGATCTATCCTCTAGCTCACTAGCTTACTATTTATATATACAAAATGGGCCTAAGTGTGGGTAAAACCACGGGCCAACATCCCCTTCCCCTTACATATTCCCAAAATCCAAAAAGGGACCCAAAAGTGGGCCGAGATCCCGCAATCTCCTCTTTGTCTGGCGCTCCATCTTTGACAGGCTATCAAAGTTCCAAAAATGATTAAACATGATCAAGATTATCCCAAAACTTGGTCAAGGGCCAACAAGGTGCTAGTAGAAGAGATGAAGAAGAAGAATGGCACCGGTAGGGGGACACGAGGGATCATTATTAAGAGGATCAATGATGTTGCAACACAATTAGGCACAAAAATATTAGCCTGCAAGTTGCTAAGAAAATGTCGCAGGGAGGAAGTCCTAGCTGGGGTTGTCGCAGTTGCATCTCAGTGCACAGAGGGCACCACAGTGAGCTGGGTACTGTATCTCTTGAACTTGTTCCTGGATGACTACAAAGATGCGCATGATCTAGGAATAAAGTTTCACTAGTCATGGCTCATCATGTTAATAGCCTTTATGGGATGGAGAGAGCCAAGGTATGTAACTTTTTGTACCAGACCCAAGCCAAACCAGGGAGCAAGATACTTACTGTTGAACGCTATGTCGTATTCTAGGCACAAATGGATGAATGAGTCCATATCTTAAGGATACCTATGCAATCTGTAGGAATCCATCTCCAATACGTGGAGGATCACACCACAGGCTGTCGCGCGGTATAGAGACATCACCAAATTCTAGGCCACACGCCATACAATGTGGATACAAGCGAGGAAGGATCTTGATAAGCAGTGGCTACAGATGCACTATTTTATCACAGAGGGTGACATTGACATGGTCATCAACGAATGGGACGACGAGTGGAATATTTCGATCCTCACCCAGGACTTGTCGAACAAAACAACATAAGAAGAGGAAGGGAAGGGACAAACGTAGCCTGAGGAAATCCAAGTTCCCAAGAAACGAAGAACGAGCCAGGGAAAAACAAGACAAACAAGTGAAGGACCAATGAAGAAAGGGACCCATAATGGGAAGAAGGATAAGGCGTATCCTACCAAAGAGCAACAAAAACAGGCCGAGGCCGGCGCAAGGGACCGCAACAAGTCCCAACCCACAAGAACCAGGGGTAAACAAGAGGACAACCACACAGACATGAGGCACCCGCAAGAAAGCGAAGGCACAAAGAACACCTCTAGAGTATATGATCACAAACAACGATGGAGAAATGATAGCCCGAATGGTCCAGGATTGTTTATCCAAATATTTTGACCATGTTGCGCATCACAGGGACATGATTCAAGAGGATCTGGTAGACATACACTAGTTCCTCAAGAAAATCGGAGAAGTACAAACAACGAGCAATAGCAGAGGAACAAAACCATCATCACCACAGACAAAGGAAAGAATGGAAGAATAAGAAAGAGATCCATTCCATCCAATACTGCATCCAAACGTGACATTCCACATCACACCCAGTATGTTGCACATGGACGAGGTTGTGGGGAAAACAACATTGAAGGATTTAAGCCAAATCCAACTGGTGTTGA
>ML815134.1:30006-43862 GCA_009831015.1 Picea engelmannii
CATCATGAAGATCCTCTCCTTAAATATCAGAGGCCTGAATAGAAGGACCAAACAGAGGGTGCTTCGAAACTGTATCATGGCGAAAAATATGGACATCCTTTTTCTTCAAGAAACAAAATGTGTTGGGAACACAACAAAAGTACTCTTCAGAAGATGTTTGAGGCAGTGCAATTGTGTTTATAATTATTCCAATAGGGAAGTCGGGGGTGTTTCCATCCTATGGAATTATGCAATTGTCATTCTAGAAAAAAATTTATCTACAATTTGGACGCTCTCAGCTCTATACATGGCTATTGGATAGAGTAAAGAAGGCATTGTAACCAATGCATATGGACCCCAAGTAAATCAAGAGAAGGATAGTTTCTTGACAAGCATGACAGAGTTAGGCAGACTGGTGGGTACTCAAATATGGATTATAGGTGGAAACTTCAACATAATCCTCTCTTTGGAAGAAAAACGGGGCGACACCAAATGACTTGACAGAGAAAGTACCAATATTCAATGTACAATTGTTGACCTCCACCTGGTTGATATAGAAACCAGGAATGGTACCTTCACCTGGTCCAACAAATGGTCTGGAGCCCCAACTCATCTCGTGTAGACTAGACCGGTTCCTAATCTCAAAATCACTGATGTTAGAAGGTCCTATGTTTGAGGCCAACATTCTTCCGAAATATGGTTTAGATCACTGGCCAGTACAACTTTGGATTGATAGCATCAGTACTCCTAAATACAATCCTTTCCGCTTTGAAAATTTCTGGCTGACCCATCCGGACTTTCAGAGCTTTCTCATTCCTGGTGGGTTGAAGTTGCCATCTCTCATGGTACATTGATGTATCATTTTCAACAAAGACTAAAGGCCCTTAAACAAAATCTGTGAGAGTGGAACAAGAATATTTTTGGCAATATCTTCCAGGCTCAACGTTCCGTGGAACATCGCCTAAAGGAAATCCAAAAATATATAATCATTCAATGCCCTTCAGACTCGCTATTGGTCGAGGAAGATCAGCTCAAACATCAACTAGAGGAAAGATATAAACATGAAGAACCTTTATGGCGTCAAAAATCAAGAGTACAATGGCTCAAGGAAGGGGAAAAGAACACCAAATCCTTCTACAGATCTATGGTTCACATACGGTATGTCAATCGTATCACCAAATTGAATGATGCCCAGGGTCAACCACGCAAATCAATTCAAGAAAATAAGAAAGATGAAATAATTCTAAAGAATTAGTACAATACACATGTGTGCAAAAAATACCTAATTGGAATTTAAGATAAGAAAGGAATAAAGCATAAAAGAATGTGTGTGCATAGAAAGGTATCTATAGTCTAGTTAACACTAGTCTAACTAGAGAAGAATCATATTTTAACTATACTCAGCTTTAGAAAGGCGTCAGTCATTAACTGGAAATAAAGGGAATAAAGAGACAACTAGAAGTGATTTAAGGAGCGCTTTTAGGAAGGGTGAGGGAAATTGAATTTAATTAAAATAAAATGTGGAATTATTTGGACAACCTAGGGAAAGAATGACAAGTGTAAGGGGGGGAATAATTCTAAATTATTTAATTGAAAAGTGAATTAATTGTGCAAGTGGGGATGTGTCATGGATAAATTCTATAAAACGAATGGCCTAGATGAGAAATGGATCGCATTGGTTATGGGTAAAGTTATGCTGCATAATTTTTGACTGGTTTTACTTGTGAGAGTTGGGATACCCAGCTTGAGAGAGAGTGGTGGCTCTACCTTGCAAGGCAGGTTGGGAGCTAGAGGATTCATGGTTGGGTGTGTGCATGGCCCCTTTGTGGCTCAGGGGACTAAGGGGGAAGAAGAGTACCCCTAGCGTTTGTTGGGAGGTACCAGTGAAGTCTCATCAATTAGCAAGCAGGAGAACGGAAGGAATCGTCAAGTGTCGAAGAACATCTCCAAGCCCAGTTCCGTCGGTGACGATATTCTCTTGAGATTAATTTGTAATGAGATTTGATTATATATGTATATTTTGTTTATTTCGCCGCAACTATAGTAAAAACTCTGATATTGATTTTTGTAGTTGTTATGATGGTTGTGTTATTATAGAAGAAATGTTTTATCAAGATTGAATTTTTAAATTTTAAAAATATAATTCTAGAGTATCTTAATTTGCTATCTTCCATTTCCAACACGTAGGCTTATGCTTAGTTATCCATTTAATGATGCTAACCAGAAGATATATGAAAGTAAGTTAGGTATTTCACTACAGATTTTTTGAGTCCTTATGGGAATACCGATTGAGAACTTTGCTTGGTAGGCCCTTGTATTTTTGTTTACAATCCAATGTCTCCCAATAGCCATTGTTAGTTGGTCAATCTTTAAGATGCTCTAACTAATTTCCTACTACTAGATCCTTGGTGCGAAATTCCTCCCGGATGTTGTCCTTATTTGCTTGTCGAAGGAGCTAAATGTTAATTGTAGAAACTGAGTAAGAGTTTTTTGTTATGATTGTTTGGATTCCACTCATCTAATCATGACTCTGCATTTTTGTTGCTTGGGATATGCCCAACGAAACTCTTGAACTAAGTTGTGATTGCTTGGATTCCACTCATCTAATCATTACTCTGCGTTTTTGTTTGCTTGGGATATGCCCAATGAATCTCTTAAAATAAGTTGTGATTGCTTGATTTCCACTCACCTAATCATTACTCTGTGTTTTTGTTGCCTGGAATATGCCCAACGATTCTCATCACTTAAGTTGTGATTTGTATGGGTATTCACTTAGCTATTTCTTTGCCTTACCTCTGCCCCTTAAGCATGATGAATTGCCTTACCTATGTGCCTTAAGCTTGACGAATTTCCTTCCTCTGCGACTGCTTGGAGTACCTTGCGTTTTCCTTGGTTTTACCTTGCGTTTTCCACCCAACTTACTCGACGAATTACATAACTTACTATGTGTTTTTCCTTTAAAATCACCCAATGTTTTTGTGTGGATCTTACTCAACATTCTAGATCTTACCTTGTGAATCTCCTGGAGTATTCTCTATGTTTTTCCCATCAAAATCACTCAGCGTTTTTCCAGGATTGTACTCTGCGATTTGGTTGGTGAATTCGCCAAGAGGCTRTCGACAATCGGACCCCGTGATGGCTTGCTTCCTTCCTCGAATTGCTTGGCWATCTCCCATTTTCTTCTGYGATTGAAATTAAATATGAATTAGCCTTCTTAGTCCCATAATGGTTTGGTGATTCATTGAATTCCCAATGTTTTAATTTTTGATTGATTTTGATTTTTCCCTTAAGTTCTTTTAAATGGGCATATCTTAGGASTATTGATGTGTAGCCCACCCATTTCAATAAGAYGAACTCATTTTAATAATACATTACCTTTTAGGAATGGGAACTCATGAGTTAGACACCCTAGTATGGTTGTTTAGTTCCTTACTTATATTGATTCTTAACTGTTGGGGAATTTACTCTTGTAAGTGGACTCGTATAACCCTTTTAGAACAAGCAACAGAAACTTTAGGGACTTATATATTACACCACATTTTATTACACCATGATGCAATGTTTATTGACATCCTACCTAGTGTGAATTGTAACAAGGCTACATGGTAGCAAATACCTGTCGAACTCTGAATACATGAAAACAATGAGGAAGTCTGAATACATGAAAACAATGCAAGAAAGTAATATATTGTTAATGGTATGTACAATTACATTCATACAAATAAAATGAAAATGTTATGTAAATAAATTTGTTGTAAAGATATGAAATTTGTAGATTATTTGATATTTTGTATTGAATAAATGTGGATATGAAAATATTAAACCGCACCAAGAAGTAAAACAACCACATTTTGACAGGTAAATAAAAATTATTTATAGAAACAAAAAGAAAAAAAAAGCAGCGCCACCTTTGAATAAGGTCTTCAGGTAGTAAAACTACCTTATTTTGACAAGTAAATAAAAAATAGAATAAAGTCTTCAGGTAGTAAAACTACCTTATTTTGACAGGTGGATAAAAAATATTTATAAAAACAAAAGAGAAAAAAAACAACCCCACCTTTGAATAAGGTCTTCAATGTGGTATTGAATAAGATCTTCAATGTGGTATCGATGAAAGATACAGTGATTGCGGATATGGGTTAGCAAGATATGAAAGATACGATGATTGTGGATATGGGTTAGCAAGGTATCCATGTAATGAAAGTGGTTTTACTCTTGGGGGAAAATGGAAAAATAGAACCTCTTTCAATTCTGAAGACGGTTTAACTTATATTTGTGATACCAATTGGCACTACTAGTTTGAACTCAAACTCTCCTAGAGAATATTCATGTTACAAACCTGGAACGTCAAAAAAGGAGGGTTTGCTTGTTCCACGATGAAATTCAGATCTTAAATAAGCGACTTGGGTATCCACATAGTAAATAAACATCAACCACTTACCAACTTTAGATTAACGTAAAAGCATGCATTTACAAGAAGGGCTATTGGGTATGGAGCCAAAAGTAACTCTCACTGCACTGTTTGAGATTAGCATGTTTCTCGTTGTTTCTTATTAACTTACAGACATGATCTTGAGGTCGAAACCTCTTTAAACTGAGGGTTATCGGCATTAACCAAACATTCCAGTGCTTCCATTATGATTTTAAAGCTATTATTGTTTACTTTAGTTAGCACAACTATTACTCTTTAATGGAGGCTGCAATGTCGCACTTTTCAACCAGGTTCAATGTTGGACGTGATAACTCATGCAAAGTAACATGAAGTTGTATCATGAGCTAACCATTTATCGTGAGAGTAAAATTTCGACAGAAAATCGAATGAGAAAACAAAGAAGATACATAACCTATCAATCCTTGCATGCTTCACATTGAGCCATTAAGACACCAGGGTCGTACGACATTTCACATTTGCAGTGCCTACAAGAAACAAACTGACAGAAGGCATTTCGTTAAAGACACATCTCGGAGGTCGGCAGATCAAAACCCCGAGAGGCGAAAATGAAAGTGAAAATTTCACAGCAGATCTCACTAACTTACACGGCCACCCCATCGGGAGTGAGCCCTTCGGTTTGGCCATCTTCTAATTGCTTTCTAGCAAAGATCAAACGTCGTTGGTCAGGGGGATGCCTTCCTTGTCCTGGATCTTGGCCTTCACATTGTCGATGGTGTCGGAGCTCTCAACTTCCAAGGTAATCGTCTTACCAGTGAGGGTTTTACAAAGATCTGCATGCCACCTCTCAGTCGGACGACGAGGTGCAGGGTGGATTCCTTCTGAATATTATAGTCAGCAAGGGTACGACCATCTTCTAACTACTTTCCAGCAAAGATCAAACGTTGTTGGTCAAGCAATATGCCTTCTTTGTCCTGGATATTGGCCTTCACGTTGTCAATGGTGTCCGAGCTCTCAACTTCCAAAGTAATCGTCTTGCCGGTGAGGGTTTTGACGAAGATCTGCATGCCACCTCTCAAACGGAGGACAAGGTGCAGGGTGGATTCCTTTTGGATATTGTAATCGGCAAGGGTTCGGCCATCTTTGAGTTGCTTTCCAGCAAAGATCAAACGTTGTTGGTCAGGGGGATGCCTTTCTTGTCCTGGATTTTTTCCTTTACATTGTCAATGGTGTCAGAGCTCTCGACCTCGAGAGTGATTGTCTTGCCAGTGAGGGTATTCACAAAGATATGCATCTTGAAATCGAAAGAAAGCTAATGGATAAGAGCTACAAATCAACACAAATAACTTTAGTACTGAAATAACTATGTAACATGAATAACAGTAACAATGAAAGCAAAGATCTAGAGTAAACTATATACTGCAACACATACATCGAAATTTTGTCTGTGGAGACATCTTAAAAATATTACAAACCTTACCAAGCAACCAAAACAAAAAAATGAAACCTTTAAAAATGAAGCCAAAAGCAAAAAGTCTCGAAATAGAAATCTTTACAGGAAATCATGGAAACTTTTAAGTATTAATACACGAAACAAAGCAGTACCCCGAACGACTCTTAAAACATGTCTTCTGTTTATAGCGTCAAAAGCCATAAAACATATAAGTTTATGTCTTTTGTTTACAACATCAAAAGTTGTCCAGTTTGGTGTAGTTCTTGAAAGTATGCACACTACATTTTCCCTCAATTGTATCGGTGTTGTATAAAATACCTAAAATTCTTTATAGTTGACATTCCTGAGTATTATAAAAAAATTCCAAAGGTTTCAACACTTCCAAAATATGGTTGCTTAAATTTTTCAATTGATTGGACTCACCTACAACAAGAATAAGACCCCTATAGAAGCCATGTGCTCGCCAAACTGCACATGTTGAAAGCCTACAAACCGGATCTGCATCACAAGCAGCATTCCCAGGATGTACATACAATTGTATGTGATGTACAATCGCAATGAATATCTCCCAGTTACCAGAAGAACCACGACATAGATAGGACTTAAATTGATGATAAATATATAACCTCCCCACGCAGACACCATGTAAAAGTAAGCAAAATTTGAGGCGACCAACCAGGCCAGGGATCCAGTGTTTACAGCCTTCACAAACATGTAGAAAGTTAAAAGCAGGGCAAAGATCGCCACCCCTTTGTTATCGTACGATCCAGCAACGGACCGAGAAATGTAGTCGGGACAGCTGGCAATCAAAGCCGCTGCTGCAAGTCCGACACCAAAATCCAAAATCTCTTTACTAGAAAAATAAGAAACCAGAGTGGTATTTGATGCAAAAAACGATGTCGTCAACACACAGACTTTTCTTATGTGCACTACAAAGATGAGCAATCTGAGAGTCCAGTAAAGAAGAGCGACAATGACCATAAGACCAGGGTAAAGGTTTCTGCCGTGGAATTGGTGGCGACTTCCTATAGACTCCTCCGGACGATAATACCACCGCACACGGACCTTCACAAGGTTTCCTCGGCTTCTATCTTCTCCACCCTAGCTATGTAAGGTGGCTTCTGGGCATCCTCGGGAGTCAGCACGCATCACAGTCCCCGACTAAAGAAGCTATCTTTCAAGCTATGTACGGTGGCTTCTGGGCATCCTCGACATGCATCACATCCTGCAAGCTATCTTTCAATATGAGTCGACTGCAGTGACAGCCATCGACTGCCAAATGACAGCAGGAGGATACTAACAAGGGCTCGATCTGCACTACATCGACTGCAGTGACACCATATGTCGTATGTCTTCATTTATGAACCGTCGTCAACTCGACAATAAGAGGTTCGTTTGAATAGCCAACGAGATCTTGACAAAAAAATTTAAATAAATGAAATAAATAATAAAAAAATCTATTGCTAAAGTGTTACATTAGAAAATCATATTAATTTTTTGTCAATTGGTGAATTAATATATAGTCAATGGCGAACTCATCGCTATATACCAGACTATCGGAAGGTATAATAACTCCTCCCAGTACATGGCTTAAGACGATCACCTTGACTTATCATCACATATATTAAAGTTGGGACATCATGATCTTGTATGGAATAAAGTAAATGTTTTTATTTTAATGGCGTTAATAGATGATATTAATAGTTCAATACTAATGTCCTTATTAGATGAACATGGTTAGAATTAAATCTCTTCTGAAACTAAGTTTCTATTGCTCTTACGGTTCTCGCTACTCTTTATGTAATTTCACCTTACGCACTCACTTCCATTATAGCTCGAAAATGTCTAAGTATGCTAGAATATCATGTTCCTCTTGTTTAAGTGAGGATCAGGTGAGAAGGATGATCTAGTTATTGTGGTTTGTGTTGGATTGTTTCATGTTGGTAATTGTGTCTATTAATGTCAAATGGAATTACGATTTTGTGTTTAGATCTCTACCTGATGTTAAGCTTGTAACTATGTTCTTGTGCTTCTTGCCCTTCCTTAAGTAATTTCCTCTCACTCTTGTATTATTTTATCGAAGAAGATTTTAAGTTTAGTAAATTATATCTTGCATCGCAAAGAATGAATGGTTGGTCTTGGTCGATTAATCTAGTCTTGAATTACCTTTGATTGATTATGTATTTAGCTTACACGTGTGCCTTGATATAATGTTGATGTGTGATTAATTAAGTAATCAGATTACTTGCACGCCTTAAAATAAAGTTGATGTACGGTTGTTTTAGTAACTAGGTTGCTCTTGCGCCATTAATTATGTGAATGTATGATTGTTTTAGAAATTTGTTTACCTTGCGCCATGAAAATCAAATTGATGATTACTCTTGTGCCATGAATTTAATGCGATGTATGATTGGTTTTGTGTTTAGATTTCTTGCACCATGAAGATAGAATTGATGATTACTTTTGCACCTTGAAAATAAAGTTGACGATTACTCATGCGTTATTAATTATGTGGATGTGTGATTGTTTTAGAATTCGTTTACTCTTGCGCCATTAAATAAAGTTGATGTATGATTGTTTAGTAGTTAGATTTCTCTTGCGCCACATGAAAATGTTAGTGTATGACTAATAATCTAGACTGGAGATATGAGTTGTGATTGGATTCGTGGGATTTAGACACCTCCTTGCTCAGAACAATCGCCAACCCTGAGACCTTAAATGGTCAAAATCAATCGGATGAATCTTGGGCTTGAGCGTTGCTTATGTGTCCTGGAGGTCCTAACCATGCAGGATAGGTTGGGCAGGTAGTTATTTAAGGTGTAGTCTAAACGTTCTACCTTTTGGTTGTTTTCTAGTGACTTTTTCCGTTTGATTTTTCTCGAAATCCGATGAGGAATGGTTGGATCTGCAGATTTGAGTGGCTAAGTTTGTATAATCCGAGTGCCCCAAGGGTTTTTAAGCACACTGAATCCATTTATGCATTCAAAAATGCAATATAAACAACAAAAAATAGCGATTTTGTCTAGATTTACATCGTCGGATTCCGGCCAAAAAACGCAAAAGGTAGAATGTTTAGCCAATGTTGTTATTTAATATTCAACAATATGGTTGATCATTATCTAATTGCTTCAGTTGATTGTGATGTATGGAACTATGTCTCTATTTATGTTTATTTGTTTATCAGGTGTCACTATCATTTATGTTAATGTGTCGGCTTGTGTCATTATTGATTACAATTATATGTCGTTTGTAATACTTTTAATTATAATGACGTGTTGATTATGGATTTGTGTTGATGCTAATTTCCTAATGCTTTAAAAAAAAAATAGCTATTGTACTTCCATATTCCTTGTAGTAACTGAGGGGTCGTTACATAAATGTGCAATGCACCTAGCCGTTATTCAATTTCCCGAGGAAAGAGCCAAAAAATATAAACAACTATTTCATAGATGCATCGTAGTCAATAAAGTTACCTACATTAATGAAATGGAATAATGGCGTACACAACACACAATGGTGCATTGACGGGATGAGCTCACCTTGTTAATTGGTGAAATCCATTCCATCTATATTCTTCCTCCTACCATCTCTGCCCTGCACATCCCTATGTCTCTGCAATTCCCTAGTTTCGCAAACAAACTCAAAATGAATTCCCCTTTTCTCCTCCTTACTTATATTATTTTTGGTCTCATCCTCCCCCTCATCATCTTCATTAGTGCCCAACCTCCTTCGTTCATATGAATCCTGCAATCCTCAAGTTTGCGGCAATTCCACCATCCAATGCCCCTTCAGGAATTGTGGCGCTTTAGATGCTCTTTGCAAAAACAATCACACCATTCGCTTAACCTCGATGGATTTCCACTATTGGAACGTCGTTGGAGATATCTTTCCTTTTGCAAGTCAGCCCAGAACCCTAGAAATCACCCCTGTAGATTATACAGCTAATTCCAGCAACTTCACAGGTACGTATGATTGGTTGATGTGGGGTGGATTCTTCAATATTTCTTATGGATACAAAATGGGAACAATTCTTAACTGTGAACCAAAACCATTAGACCTAGAAATTGTCCAAGCCTGGTCTCTCCAGCCAGTCAATTGCATAAAATTCAAGGGGCATTATTTCTACTTCTACCCTGGGATAGACATTCTACTAGGATACTGCACTGTGTACCCTATGATCGTTTCGGTTAATAAAAGATACAACATTAGCGCTGGTAATAATTTTGAAGTGGCCCTCCAGAGAGGATTCGAAATTTCTTGGTCTACACCCCAGCATTTCCATTCGTGTCAAGCCACAGGAGGAAGATGTGTATCTTTTTTTTACTATAACGACTTTCTTGATGATGATAAGAATTATGGGGATTACTGCGCCTGCCATGATGGCACTTATCATTTCATGAACTGCTCTGATGGTGAGATCTCCAAAACTTCTTTTATGGATAATTCTACTATTTTCCATCTTACCCAGTTGCCTCTGCTAATTCGTTTCTGTGAAGGAATGGAAGATGACTCGAACATCATAATCGCAAATTATGAAGGTAACCGTCAAAGAAGCCCACCACCAAAGAAGGCAGCTCCAAAAGCTAGATCTGGTAACTGTTAAATATAATGTAACCTCAACAGGTTGACTGTACACTGCCAACTATCCTGGCCAGTTGTACTTTCTATTCTTGTTTTGCTTGAGCCTATTTAACTTAGATATTTCCCATTGCATAGTACTTCTTCAAACTTACTACTTCTGAACTTCTTCATGTACTCGTTTTGTACTTTTCTTCATATATTCTAATATATTGTTTTCTGTTCTATTCTTTCTCTCT
Organism: Picea engelmannii; assembly: GCA_009831015.1. Lineage (NCBI taxonomy): Eukaryota > Viridiplantae > Streptophyta > Pinopsida > Pinales > Pinaceae > Picea > Picea engelmannii. Next base: position 40,646 of record ML815134.1, read on the forward strand.
GCATTTCTTGCTTCACAATTTATCATGGTATTAGAGTTGTAGTAGTAAGCCTCTTCACACAGGCTGGAGAGAAACACGATCCTCAAATAGCGCAGAGCTTACACGGATCTTGAGAGCATTCGACACAGACATTTCACAAGGCTTGGAGAGCTGTCCGTCATACTCTCGAAAGATCCTCACAGAAAAATTCCATGAGGAAGAAGACCGTCATACCCTCAAAAGATCAGCGTAAGAAGCTCACGCGTCAAAGCAGAGCGTACAACGCTCGAAAGATCGAGGAAGAAAAGAGTGCAGAAGAAGAAACTTTAAAGATTCTTGTAATTTTCAAGAATCATCAAAGAATTCACGAAGAAGAGCTTCAGAAGGCAGAAACGTTGAAGATTTCACGAAATTCGTTCAAATTTGTGAAAGATTGTTGCAAAAGGCAGCATCGTTTAAAGCATTTTGGAAATCGCTCAAATATGTTAAAGACTGCAGCAGACAACGCCAAGCTTTAAAGAATCTGTGTATTTCCCTCAAATCTTTGAAAGATTCACGAATCTTTCTTCCACGGGAGCAAAGAACGCATATCATGTGCAAAGAACAGTCATTGAGGCCATAAGATTCGTCCTGCGAACGGATCCAGAGCGGGAAACCAGTTCAAAAGGGAGGAAGAGAGCACGAAAAAGGCGAAAGAATTTAAGTCGTTAGATCTTGCGCAGAGGACCGACAGCCGTTGGATCTGCGAGAAAGTGCACGAGGTTTAGTCCACTGGAGTGCACAGGAGAAATTTTGACTTGTGAAGTCGCGAAATCCCGAAATCATCTGGACCGTCCATCAAGAGACACGTGGAGAGATCTCGGCATTTCGCTGACTCGCAAGGTGTAAAGGTCAGAAGACTCTCGTGAGAATTCGCAAATCGCGAGATCACGAGCTATTCTGGACCATTGGATCGCAAAAGATCGTGAGCCGTCGATCTTATCCCATCGCAAAATCGGGGATCGGGAGTTGGACGAGCGAAGGAGATTGCTCTCCAAAACCCCGATACGCGAAATCCCTACATCGCAAATCGCGAAATCTTGAAAAGGTCACCGTCGTCCATTTGTTCGGACAAGTGGTGAACATCGAAGAAACCGTCGACATATCCGCGACCGGGGTTTCAAGTTGACAGAGGATTTCTATCATCGGGTGTCACAAGTCGCGAAATCGCGAAACGACCAAGACCGTCCATCTTGAGGGGACACGTGGCAACAATATAGGCCTTCGGGGAAAGTCTCGAAAGGAAAGGGCCATCGGCATATCGGGATTCGGCGTTTCGCGAATCCTGAGGACAAGAAGCACGAGCATTTCGGAAATGCGAAGTCTGAAATCCCGAAAGGAGGAAAGCTCTGTTATGGGGCCAAGCTGACGTCATCTCGTCAAAACGAGGGATCGGGAATCTCCACGGTGAAACCCCTGAAGCAGACTTGAGCCGTCCATCTATTGGGACGCGTGGCAGAGATCAAGGCCTTCAAAAAAAAAATCCCGATAGGAGAGTCCATCGGCATTACGGGATTCGGAAAATCGTGAATCCTAAAGATGAGATGTCTGGAGCATTTGAAGTCTCGAAATCGTGAGAAGAGATCAGGACCGTCCATCATAGGAGGACGCGTGGAGGAGATCAAAGCATTCGGGAAATTTCCCGAAAGGAAAAGAGGTATGACTATGGTCTTGTGAGAATTGGTCACATGGACTAGGGAAAAGCCAGGAGGGGCTAAGGCGAGAAACGTCCTATCGGCAAAATCGGTAAATCGGAGATCGAGGATTCAAGAGGACAAAGAATCGGAAAAGCCCATAGTGATTTAATCTTTCGGTGTGTGGTCACATTGCATGGTGACTAAGGCCAAAATTCAAGGTCGATAAGCTCTCTTCGGCCATCGGCAAATCGACGTTTCAGCGATCGGAGGTTGGCGAGACAAGAGATCGGAGGACTCGTATAACAAAGTCCTGACGTCAGAATCGCGAAGCCAAAAACTCGTGAAATCTTGAACGCAGAGTTACGAAGTCACTACAAATTACATGCAGGAAACAAGTAAGTAAGAATTTTTTTTGTTTTGCTGAAATCCTTAAAAGATGGCGACGTCTAGCAATTTAGGACCAACATAGGGTCTGATTCTTCTTGGAAAGAACTATGAGTTCTGGTCTCTTCAGATGAAATATTTCTTGCAAGCACAAGAGTGTTGGGATCCAGTGGATCATGGATATGTGGAACCAGATCCAGCAGACCTGTCTGCCATGACTAATCAGCAGAAAATTGCTCAGGCAACACAGAGAAACAGAGAAAATAAAGCTAAGTTTTGGATTCAAAATTCTATGGATGACTCGATTTTTTTTAAAAACACAAGCGCTGGTACTTCAAAACAAGCCTCGGACATCCTTAAATCTTCCTACCAAGGAAATGACAGGTTCAAAATAGTTAAACTGCAGACCTTGAGGATGCAATTCGAGACTCTAAGGATGACAGAGTCCGAAAATGTGGATCAGTTCATGACCAGAGTCATGGGCATCGTGAACCAGATCAGACTAACTGGTGAAACCATCACTGATCAATGCATTGTTGAGAAAGTCCTCCGAAGTTTACCCAAGAAATTTGAAATGGTTGTAACAACAATCCTTGAATCCAAGGATCTGTCAAGTTTTTCAACAGAAGAATTAATTGGTTCTCTAGTGACACATGAGACCAGACTGCATCTCACAGATGAGTCAATCTCAAATGCTTTCAAAACTCAATTCTCCTTCAGCAGAGGGAGAGGCAGAGGAAGAAGCAGAGGTCACCAAGGAAGAGGGAGAAATCACAGTAACCCTCACTCTAGTGGAGGTAACAGACAACAATATCCGAATCAAAATTTCCAAGGTCAAAGACATCAGCAACAAAATCAACATCAGAATTTCCAGCCTCAAAGAGGCAGAGGGAGAAGATAAAATGACAAAACAATCATACAATGCTATTACTGCAAGAAGTATGGGTACTATGAATCTGAATGCAGGAAGAAGCAAGCAGATCATCTCTCAGGCAGATCACATGTGTCAAATTACACGGGAGAAAACTCAAGAGTTATGTTTCTTTCGTGCCACAAGACTGAACAACAACCTAAAGATCTCTGGTTGTTGGACAGTGGATGCAGCAATCACATGACAGGTAACAAAGAATTACTTTCATGCATTGATTCTTCAATCTCATCTGATATTACACTTGGAA
>ML815134.1:88496-112246 GCA_009831015.1 Picea engelmannii
CTTGAATAGAAGGACCAAACAGAGGGTGCTTCGAAACTGTATCATGGTGAAAAATATGGACATCCTTTTTCTTCAAGAAACAAAATGTGTTGGGGACACAACAAAAGTACTCTTCAGAAGATATTGGAGGCAGTGCAATTATGGTTATAATGATTCCAATGGGGAAGTCGGGGGTGTTTCCATCCTATGGAATTATGCAATTGTCATTCTAGAAAAAAAATTATCTACAATTTGGACGCTCTCAGCTCTATACATGGCTATTGGATAGAGCAAAGAAGGCATTGTAACCAATGCCTACGGACCCCAAGTAAATCAAGAGAAGGATAGTTTCTTGACAAGCATGACAGAGTTAGGCAGACTGGTGGGTACTCAAATATGGATTATAGGTGGCGACTTCAACATAATCCTCTCTTTGGAAGAAAAACGGGGCGACACCAAACGACTTGACAAAGAAAGTTCCAATATTCAATGTACAATTGTTGACCTCCACCTGGTTGATATAGAAACCAGGAATGGTACCTTCACCTGGTCCAACAAATGGTCTGGAGCCCAACACATCTCATGTAGACTAGACCGGTTCCTAATCTCATAATCATTGATGTTAGAAGGTCCTATGTTTGAGGCCAACATTCTTCCGAAATATGGTTTAGATCACTCGCCAGTACAGTTTTGTATTGATAGCATCAGTACTCCTAAATACAATCCTTTCTGCTTTGAAAATTTATGGCTGACCCATCTGGACTTCTCAGATCTTTCTCATTCCTAGTGGGTTGAAGCTGCCATCTCTCATGGTACATTGATGTATCATTTTCAACAAAGACTAAAGGCCTTTAAACAGAATCTGCGAGAGTGGAACAAGAACATTTTTGGCAATATCTTCCAAGCTCAACGTTACGTGGAACGTCGCCTAGAGGAAATCCAAAAAGATATAATCAGTCAATGCCCTTCAGACTCGCTATTGGTTGAGGAAGAGCAACTCAAACATCAACTAGAGGAAAGATATAAACATGAAGAAATTTTATGGCATCAAAAATCAAGAGTACAATGGCTCAAGGAAGGGGAAAAGAACACCAAATCATTCTAGAGATCTATGGTTCACATACGGTATGTCAATCGTATCACCAAATTGAATGATACCCAGGGTCAACCAATCATGGATCATGAGGGGATAGAGACAAAATTGGTTAACTACTACAAAAACCTCCTCTTTGAACCTATCTCTGACCGATCTCAGGCCATTAATAAGATAACCATACATATCCCTACTCTCATAACTCAGGAGCAAAATGAAGCATTAATGTGATCGATCACCATTGAGGAAGTGGACCAATCCATAAAGGAAATGCACATTGGTAATGTGTCTGCCCGAATAGCTTTACTACTGATTTTTTCCATCACTATTGGTCGAAGGTCAGGGAATATGTTTGGAAACTGGTTGAAGAATCTCATACTTCTGGACATGTGCTCTCTTCTCTCAATGCTAATTTCCTTACTCTAATTCCAAAGGAGGAACATGTCTCCTAGCCTCATCAATCTAGGCCAATTGCATTATGCAATGTGGTCTACAAAATTATCACTAAAGTAATATCCCTTCGACTCAAGCCAATCCTTCCCTTCATTATCTCCAAGGAACAATCAGGATATGTGCAGGGGCGACAAATCATGGACTGCGTCATCTTGGTACATGAGGTTCTCCACTCTTTAAAGACCACAAAGAAACCAGGTATGATTACCAAGCTTAATCTTTCAAAAGATTTTGATCGTCTTAGTTAGCAATATATGGACTCTCTCCTCCTCGAGATTTTGGTGTCAGTAGTGATTGGGTTAATTGGATCCTTAATTTTGTTGGATTACTAAGAGGGGGGTGAATCAATAATAGAGTAATAAAATCATTTTCTAACCACAATATGCAAGTGTTATATCATTGTAACATTATCATCCAATAATTGCATAGTAAATAAACAATGAACAAATGAGCAATCATAAACATACACAGTACACCAATGTTTTTACGTGGAAACCCAAAGCGGGAGAAAACCACAGAATGTTTTCTTTTATATGTCTTTAAGAATTACATTCATTGGAAGCACCAACTTCCTTTGTTTTTCAGTTGCAATTGGGAGGAGGCTCCAACCCCCTAGTTTCTCAGGCTACAACCTAAGGGAAGCTCCAACTCTCCAATTCTCTGGCTACAACCAGAAGGAGGCTACAACCCCCTATGTTCTCCGGCTACAACCGGAAGGTGTCTACAACCACTTGTCCTTTCCTCGTCCAACCGCCCTGGCGTAGAAGTAGAATGATGTAACCATTGTCACACTATCACTGTGAGATATACTATTGTAAACATGTACCAAACAACATGTAATCAACATGTACCAATAACTTGTGCCAACATGTACCATAAACGAATGCATCAAACCTGTACGAATAACATGTCGCAATAACCTGTCCAAACAATCTGTAATCAACCTGTACCATAAACAAGTGCATCAACCATGCACCAACTTTCACCTCAACCTGTACCATCAACAAGTGCATCAACCATGCACTAAATATGTACCAATCATGCATAAAATACACATAAACTATGACTCATCAATATGTACCAACATTATCAACTATACACCTCATGTATGTGTCAACTCATCAACTACTTGTCTCAACCATGTACCCAACATGTACTTCAACCAAAAACCCCCATCAATTTCATCATCCAAATCTGATCTGATCACATATACCTCAAACATTATACCACAAGTCTGTACCTCAAACCATGTGCTAGAACCTCATTATTATAAAACCTCTATCTGTACCAATAACTTCAACAACATACCTCAACCAAAATCTCTCAAACATGAACCAATACTAAACTTTAGTAGACCTACCTCAGATCAACTCTACAGCAAGTCATAAACTCCAAAGAAAGCTTCCAACATATTTACAAGACATACCCTCAACTTGATTCATAAATTCAACACTACACATATGAAAACTATACATTTTTCTTCTTGTAGCATTATGTTGCCGCAATTTTTCTGCCGCGGTTTTTTTGCTGCACATTTCCTGTCGCGATTTTCCTACCGCACTTTTCATGCCACGGTTTTTTTGCCGCGATTTTTCTACTGCACTTTTTTTTTCCGCAGTTTTCCTGCCGCGATTTTTCTTCCGCACTTTTCTCTATCAATAATACCTGCCCAAATAACCTTTCACAAAATAGATATTCAATGATATTCAATAGGTGATTAAATGAGAGACATTTGCATCTTATTTATACTTTCATGTAGCATCATCAATGGGTTACCTTTTAACCATCTGTTGACGGGCGAAATTGACCGCTCGTCAACTGGAGGAATGAATCCGGTCCGGGGTTGTCTAATTAACCCAAGCCGTTTGGATTAATCCACTCTGACGGGTTTAGCGGCTCCGTTGGCCGATCTAATTCCTAAAGAAAGCGAAAAAACAAAACTAAAGAAAGTGCAATAACTTGATGAATAACAATCGTTGAAAACTATATATAGAACTAATATATATTTAGAGTTTAACTAACTAATATTTATAAAATAACTCTACTTATAATATGTACCATACATATAAATAATTCTAATTCTAAGATATATATAATATATACAAAATACAAATTTTAATCTAAATCTGTGAAAATCGAATGTAAATTGATTTTTCAAACAACAGTAAAACTATTATCTAATCTTTTTTATTTATTTTCTTATAATGTTTATATAAAGAAATCGAATATCAAACTGTCTAATTAAACGAAAGAAATAACAGATGATAAAAAGTGTTTTAACTACAGGGAACTTCTATAACTACTATACTAATGAAATTAAATAACAGACTGACCTGTTATCGCATCCAATATCTGTTCAATGTGTAGCATCCAGTCTCCTTGTCTGACGAGGTAAACCTGCAGCAGATCCTACAATTTGTTTCTAATAAATGTGAAGCAGTAATGGTGGAATTCGAATGATAGAACATATAAGAGATACGATCACAACAATCTCATAATTTTACAAGCAACCACATTAAGAAAAACTTTGTTGTGAGAACTTGCGTATAAACGTTTGATCGAAATCAGAGATAAACCTTTTAATTCAAATTGAACGAATGATTACTGTGTGTTAAATCTGGAACATGAAACATGGATAACATATAAACTTTTATTCTATCAACTTGTAGTAAACCATGACAGCGAAAACAATCATAATATATTTACAAATTGAAATAAACATGACTTGAATAAAAGCACAATACAGAGAAGCTAAAGTTGTGACGAGTATTACATTTCATCCAAGTCTGTAAATGAGAAATCCATAGTTTTTCCCCAGGCAAAGATGATGCCATGTTTACAAAATAACATGCTTATATAGGTTCCAGGAAAAAAATGTTTCCTGTTGATAATATCAAATCTGTTCCAAAAATGTGGGGGATGCAACCACCCTGATTTTACTGAATAAAACTATCAACAGCGTAATCTATTTACTAAAAACACAAAGTTCATATGGCTGGAAGATCTCAACAGTGCCTCAAATCCCCTTGGAAATCATGGGTTCCTGAAAACAAATGAAAATGGGAAGTTTTTAGATATGTTTTCAATTGTCAAATCAAGCAATTCGGATTTTTTCTAACTGGCTACAGAATATTATGATTCTGTAGCTAGTTATAATAGCAACTACAATCACATTTTATTCAATAAATAAAACAAACTAATTTTTATGAGAGAGATAATCTATTCAATCAAATCGTATATATTAAATTGAGAGTGATAAAATCATGTTAAACTTCAAAAAGATCATACCTCAAATCATGGAATTAAAGCATATCAAGCAATCTTGGAGTTTACGATTGCTATTGTTGCCTCTACATTCTTAAAAATGGCAGATCTTGTAGTTTTTAGGCGTTTCTCCTTTGCTTGAGTTATGGATTGGAGTCTATTGTTCTCGTTTGTCAACGAATCCACTTGGTCTTTTAAAGATTTAAGTCGAGATTGTAGTAAAGGCACATCCGTATAATACCTGTCGATCCAGGATCGACATTCATCACACTGTGGCTGTAGGGACTGTGCATTGGCACTGACAACATTAAGGGTTGGAGAATCGTCCACGCGAAAGGTAGGTTTATCACAGAGTCGAATGCCCAAGAATTCTGGGTTTCCTTTTAGACATGGAGGTAGGTTGTTTACATAGTCATAGGGTGTGTCAGGATGGGGCCTGTATGACACGGGGTCTTCTTCAGCCAAAAACCTCTCAATTTATGAGTCTGAATCTTCACTTACTTCAATCGTGTTGTTTGTGTCTGCACAGGGTTTGATTTTGTTTCGAGCACATCGTGAAATCAAACGACCAGCCCTTTTATTCTTATAATTAACATCGACGTTGCCCTTTAGCTTCTTCCCTGTGGGTTTTTTAACAGTTTTAGTGCAACTCTTTGGGTGCGAACCCGGTTGATTGTCCGGTTGAGTAACATCAGGGTAGGTCGAGGGTTCATCATTAGGGGCAAGATCACAGGGCAGGAGCGGTGGAGGAGAGGCGGTAGGTTTCACGAGGGTTTCAACAATGACCGGTTTATCAACCTGTCCCAATTCATTGTTGCCAAAGCCATTTCGTAAAATAAATGCATCCCAACAATCATTTTGTAATTGCAACTGGTGCAGAAGGATAATTTTTATAATCCCATGGTGAAATAAACTCGAATCAGACCTCTGCCTCTTAAACCGTTTTCCCATCTTGTACAGACTTCTAAGCAGGAAGTAGGGCATATTTAATGGGAAGCCAATGAAACTCATAAGCAATCGTAGATAATACAGGAAAACTAACCCAAATCTTCCTTCACACGTAATGAATTGTTTCACAATAGCAAGTAGATCATGCCACCTAGGTTTTAAGGATGAGACAGGCATACCTCGATCGCAACTAGTGATTTTTCGTGAGGTGAACATCAAAGTCCAGGGGACCTCTTCAACTTTTGCGTTCTTGAACCATTTTTGCCCGACAGCTGGTAAACCAGTGGCTTAGCTTAAAAACTCCTCAGTTACCTCTAGTTGCACGTCACCTATCTTTGCTCTGCAGCCATCGAAGGTCAATGCGAACTCTTGGGCAACTCTCAGATTGAAACCCTTAAATTTTTCAATGAATAAATGCCAACCATTCCTTTCTAAATCGTCCCTAGCGTTATCATACGATAGCAAGGTTTGGATGCCATTGGGCTCAATCCTTACCACTGGAGCCATGGCGAACAGAAGGGAAAGAACATAGAACTCATAGGTAAGGTTTGATAAAAAGCCACAGAACCATAGCCCCGAGCCTCAACAAAACAATGCTATGACAGTTCAAACGGTAGGCAAAGGCGTTAATCACCATGCTTGGGAGTAAAATCGTGAAGCCCGAGACCACGCAGAAGAGTAATGGCATGTTGTACTCCGTATGCCACCTTGTCATTGTGTGCGTACTAGGATCAGAACACTTTAAAACCAAAATGTGCGCATTCATAGTTTGATCACAAAGGTAAGTGCATCGAATAACAATGGAATAATTCAAAGTTTCATGAATCAAAACTCCATCAATATCAATCGAATATGAAAGGAGGTCTTTCACTTATGCAACCAAGGCATGTTTAGGACCAAGGGATTATAAACAAGGAGAATAATCATGTTCATAGCAAAAATATGACAATTCTAAAATAAACCACATGAGCAGTTCTCCTTTGATCAAAAATCGAAACAAAATGTCATTTCCAGCTGCGATTTTTCATGCTTACAGTCATGAAAACAAAAATCGAAAGGAGGATATGTAAAAAGCGATAAGTGACAAGTGTCGTTTAGTGACAATGCTCATGACGAGTAATGAAAATTTAGAGGTCCTGTGTAGGCAGTTTATAAACAATAATAATTATATCACTGCTGCCAACACCATCTTAACCCACTTTCCTTATTTTAGAGTTAATCCACTTATAACCACTTGTCCACTTAACTTAACCACTTTCCATAATTAATAAGTTCTCCATTAACTTTATTATTTAAATAATTTATTTTGCATTCTCTTTGACTTATAGTACACTCATCACTTCACTTTATTATTTAAATAATTTCTTATTTGAAAACACTTTGACTACTTTGACCTTTTGGGGCTTCTAAATGACTCATGAGAGTTCTCCAACTTCACATGGCCATAACTCTCTAACCGTGAGGAGTTATGTGACGTTCCACATACCACTGAAAATGGCATGACATGCACTATCCATCTAGAATATTCTTACCTGCAAATATATCAAAACTCATACCATTATCCATCAAACAAACTTGGGTCCATTACCCAAACCTTTGTGATACTAGAATTTTCTACCGAACTTTCTTCAAGGGTTGACATCAATGACAACCAACCCAATTAATCAACAATCTCCCCCTTTGACATTGATGGCAACCCTCAGATGCAATACTAAAGTCATGTCATGCAATACTGAAGTCATATCACTCATGCTCCCCCTGTGACCATCGCTCCCCCTGGAACCATGTCTCTATGCTCTGCATCTGATAAACATCGCTCCCCCTATAACCACGCCTATGTGTTATGCATCTGATAAATCTCTCCCCCTTTTTCATCAATGGAAAAGGTATCTTTCCATCTGGGGATGCTCCCCCTAACTGAACTCTTCCTGGAACTAATCTTCCAACCTGAATTGTCCTCTTTATGGTGCTTCCTCGTGTACATCTGAGACATATAAGATAAGCATTCAAAAGCATTCATTTTGGTGTAGAAATTACTCTGAGTCTCTGGCAAAGATACTCAAAGGCTTCCCGTTGAAGCGGTTTTGTAAATATGTCTACCATTTGTTCTTTTGTGCCCACATATTCAACTTTGATGTTCTTATCTTCAACATGTTCCCGTAGAAAGTGATACTTGATTGGAATGTGCTTCATCTTGGAGTGCATCATCGAGTTCTTTGAGATATTGATGGCGTTGTATTATCACAATAGATTGGAATGGGTTCATCATACTTAACCTGTATATCTGTTAGAATTTGTTTCATCCATAGAACTTGTATACAACATGGTGTTGTTGCAATATATTCTGCTTCGGCTATAGGTAAGGATACTGATGATTGTTTCTTGCTTAGCCAAGATACTAAACACTCACCTAAGTAGAACGTTTCTCCACTGGTGCTTTGTCGGTCATCAATGCAATCAGCGCAATCTGCATCTGTGTAGGCAATAAGTGATAGATCATTTCCTTTTGGACACCATAATCCAAACTCTTATGTTCCTTTGAGATATCTGAAAATCATCTTCATTGCTAATACATGTGATTCTTTTGGTGCTGCTTGAAATCGTACCACCTATCCAACTGCCTACATTACATCTGGTCTAGATGTTGTCAAATATAGTAGGCTACTAATCATTGACCTTTATTGTCTCTGGTCTGTAGACTTTGAATCATCATCTTTGCTCAACTTGCAACTGGTTTGCATAGGAGTGATAACTGGTTTGCAATCTTCCATTCCGGACCTCTTTAGCATTTCTCTGACATACTTAGTTTGAGAAATAAAAATTCATTGGTTGGTTTGACGTATCTGAAGACCCAGAAAGAAGGATAGTTCTCCGAGTAATGACATTTCAAATTCATTATGTATATCATTTGCAAATTTTTGGCTTAACCTGTCATCATTGCTTCCAAAAATAATATCATCAACATAAACTTCAATTAATAAAATACTATCTTGAGTTACCTTAATGTAGAGGTTGTTGTCTGAACTTCCTTTTCTGGACCCTGCCTGTTGTAGAAATTTATCCAGTCTAGAGTACCATGCTCTAGGAGCTTGTTTTAGACCATACAAGGCCTTCTTCAATTTACACACATAATTCGTGTTCTCTGACAACTGAAATCCTTCTGGTTGTTCAATGTAGACTTCTTCTTCAAGTTCCTCGTTCAGAAAAACTGATTTCGCATCCATATGATACACTTTAATATTCTTGGAGCATGCATAAGCTAGGAGAAATCGGATTGCTTCCATTCTGGCAACTGGAGAAAATGTCTCTTCAAATTCGATTCATTCAACCTGTGTGTATCATTTACATATCAATCTAGCTTTGTTCCTTGTAACCTGTCTATCTTCATTCAATTTATTTCTGAATACCCACTTTGTGCCAATCACATTCTTATTCTTTGGTCTTGGAACCAATTTCCAAGTGTCATTCTTCTTTATTTGATCCAATTCTTCATCCATGGCCTTATTCCAAAATTTATCTTTGTTGGCCTCTTCAAAACTGTTTGGTTCAATCGTAGATGAGAGTGCTAGGTGTGTTTGTTCTGGTGAACGGATTCTTCTTCTAGTCTCAACTCCTGCATCTTTTTCTCTGATAATTTGATCTGAAGGATGATTCTTTTGTACTCATTTTCTAGGTGTCTTTAAAGACACTTCTTTAACTTGCTCTTCTACTTCGGTCTGATCCTCTTCATCTTCCCTTTCTACTTCTTCTTTATCTTCTGCTTCTTCTTCGTAAATATGTTCCATTGATTCATTTTCTTCTTCCTTTAATTCTCATCCACCTATTTCATCAATTGTTACATTGATGTTTTCCACAACTTTGTTCAACCTCAGATTGTAACACTTTTGTTTTTTCCTTGTATTTGAGTAACCAAGAAGTACTCCTTTGTCCACACGAGCGTCAAACTTTCTCATTCTTCCATCTTCTCTTTTGATGTAGCATTTGCTTCCAAATACTCTGAATTGTTTCACATTTGTTGGTCTTCCTTTCCATAACTCGTAGGAAGTTTTGTCATTGTTGTTTCTGAGCATTACTCTATTTTGAATGTGAACAATTGTATGCACTGCATGTGTCCAAAAAATATCTGTCAATTTTGAATCCATTAGCATTGTTCGAGCTATTTTCTGTGTAATTATCATCCATTATGATAATGTTCCTTTGTCTCTTAACCAATCTATGAATCCATGCTCTCTTCCATTGTCATATATCTATCCAAACCTGTTAAGTGTTCTTATGAATCCATCTTTGTCCATAATTTCCAAGACTCTACTGCACATTGTCCATAATGTTGACCCATTTATCATTGTACTATCATGAAGTATTCACTACTACAATTGATTGTACTTCTACTAACTGATTGTTCTGGATCTGTCTATTCAAACTCTCCAAGTTGCTTGAAGGATAGTTCTTTGGTCTGTTACAGCTATCACATAGACTCCCTCTGTACAATATTCATGTTACCTGGGAGTCTCTAAGTCGGATGGATCAGAACAATTCCTTCTCTGATGTGTATTCAAGTCTGGACTTGTCATGATGAGTTTTTTTTACTGCCGATAATGTCATCCAAAACTTTTGAGTTGTTCTGCATATTTTTCTTTTGAAGATCATTTCTTAATGTGACAATCTTTGCTTCCAAATTTCCAATGATCCTATCTCTTTCCTCTAGTTGTTCTTTGAATGCTTCTTCAATTATTTTATCTTCTTCTATTTGAACCTTCAAATTTGTGATCATTTGTTCTAGTTCCTGAGTGTATTATTTCTTGTCTAGTTATGCTTGTAGCTTCTTGTTTTTCTTATTTTCTCTTCTTATAGCTTCTATGGCACACAACAATTCTTCTCGGTAGTCAACTTCTGACTCTTCATAATCTTCTTCGGTGTATTCTTTGTCAGAGTCTTCTACTACCATGAATAGAACTCTTTGTGTCTCAGTGTCACTGACTTCATCTTCATCTGATGATGAAATGTCTTCTTTGGTGCATAAGCTTTTCTTGAAAACTTTCTTTGCAGTTCTTTTGTCTTTATATGTTTGTTTGTTATTTGAGTAATCTTCATCATTCCTCTTATTTTTCTTATGAGGACATTTGTTAGAAAAATGACCAATACCATCACAATTAAAACAAATCAAATGAAGCTTACCTCTATATCTATCGTTGGTTCCCTTGTTCAATCTTCTAACAAAGTTGGCCACTTATTCATCATCTTCTGAGATGTCATTGTTGTTGCTATGTTCTTTTTTCCTTTTTCTTTCCTTTTTGCTTTGACCTTTTGGATGCTTTGAAAGCTTCTTCTTTTATATATGGATTTTCCTGTTCAGTTCTCATTTCATATGTTGTGAAGATTCCATGTAGTTCATCCATGCTTATTGAGTCTAGATCTACTATTTCTTCTAGTGTTGATATCTTAGGATCAAATCTCATAGGAAGAGATCTTAGTACCTTTTGAACAATTACAAATTATTTGATTTCTTCTCCCAATCCTATGATTACATTTACTGTTTCATCGACTCGTAAGAAGTACGATGCAATATTCTCATCTTCCTTCATCTTTAGTTGTTCAAACTGACCTCTGTAAGTTTGAATCTTTGCTGCTTTGAATTTTGAATCTCCCTCATAAATATTTTGAAGTTTGTCCCAAATCTCTTTAGCAAATTTATAATGTATAACTTTGGTGAATACCGATTCACAAAGACCATTCAGAAGTGCATTTGTGGCTTTAGAATTATTTTGACCGAGTTTTATTTCTCTTTCATTTGTCGACGGAACTACTGGTTCTTGGTATCCATCTACAACTGATTGTCAAATTCCAAATCCCTGTGCCTGTATATATGTATTCATCCTTATGCTCCAAAATGCATACTTATGTCCATCAAACTGTGGTATTCCATTTTTATACATGTTGTTTCTCTCCATGATTTACCTTTAAGTGGTTAAACTAATTTCTAAAAGAACCTACTCTAATACGAATTGTTGGACTACTAAGAGAGGGGATCAATCCAATCCTTTTCTAACCACAATATGCAAATATTATATCAATGTAACATTATCATCCAATAATTGCATAGTAAATAAACAATGAACAAATGAGAAATCATACACATACATAGTACACCAGTGTTTTTATGAAGCGGGAGGAAACCACAGAATGTTTTTTCTTATATGTCTTTAAGAATACATTCATTGGAAGCACCAACTTCCTTTGTTTTTCAGCTGCAACTGGAAAGAGACTCCAACCCCCTAGTTTCTCAGGCTACAACCCAAGGGAAGCTCCAAACTGAGGGAAGCTCCAGCTCTCCAATTCTCTGACTACAACCAAAAAGAGGCTACAACCCCCTATGTTCTCCGGCTACAACCGGAAAGTGTCTACAACCACTTATCATTTCCCCATCCGACCGTCTTGACATAGAAGTAGAATGATGGAACCACTGTCACATTATCACTGTGAGATATACTGTTGTAAATCTGTACCAATCAACCTGTAACAACCTGTACCAATAATGTGTGCCAACATGTACCATACATAAACCTGTATCTCAACCTGTACCATAAACAAATGCATCATCCATGCATCAAACCTGTACAAATAACCTATCACAATAACATGTCCAAACAACCTGTAATCAACATGTACCATAAACAAGCGCATCAACCATGCACCAACCTGTACCTCAACCTGTACTATCAACGAGTGCATCAACCATGAACCAAATATGTATCAATCATGCATCAAATACACATAAACTATGACTCATCAAGATGTATCAACATCATTAACTATACACCTCATGCATGTGCCAACTCATCAACTACTTGTCTCAACCATGTACCCAACATGTACCTCAACCAAAAACCCTCATCAATTTCATCATCCAAATCTGATATGATCACATATACCTCAAACACTATACCACAAGTTTGTACCAAAAACCATATGCTAGACCCTCATTATTATACAACCTCTATTTGTACCAATAAATTTAGCAACATACTTTAACCAAAAGCCCTCAAACATGAACCAATACTAAACTTCAGTAGATTTTCTTCAGACCAACTCTACAGCAAGCCATAAACTCCCAAGAGAGCATCCAACATATTTACAATGAAAACCCTCAACTTGATTCATAAATTCAACACTACACATATGAAAACTATACATTTTTCTTCTTGTAGCGTTATGCTGCCACATTTTTTCTGTCGCACTTTTCCTGCCGCACTTTTCCTGCCGCATTTTTTCTGTCGCAGTTTTCTTGCTGCGATTTTTCTACCGTACTTTTTTTTGTTGCAATTTTCCTGCCACAATTTTTCTGCCGCACTTTTTCTACCACAGTTTTCTTGTCGCACTTTTTCTACTGCACTTTTCTCTATCAATAATACATGCCCAAATAATCTTTCACAAAATAGATATTCAATGATATTCAATAGGTGATTAAATGAGATACCTTTGCCTCTTACTTATAATTTCATGTAGCATCCTCAATGGGTTACCTTTTAACCATCTTAACCCACTTTCTTTATTTTAGGGTTAACCCACTTATAACCACTTTCCATAATTATTAAGTTCTCCATTAACTTTATTATTTAAATAATTTATTTTGCATCCTCTTTGACTTATATTACACCCATCACTTCACTTTATTATTTAAATAATTTCTTATTTGCAAACACTTTGACTACTTTGACCTTTTGGGGCTTTTAGATGACTCGTGAGGGTTCTCCAACTTCACATGGCCATAACTCTCTAATCATGAGGAGTTATGTGACGTTCCACATACCACCGGAAATGGCATGACATGTACTATCCATCTAGAATAGTCTTACCTGCAAATATATCAAAACTCATATCATTATCCATTACACAAATGGTTCTATTACCCAAACCTTTGTGATACCAGAATTCGCTATCGGACTTTCTTCAAGGGTTGACATCAATGACAACCAACCCAATTAATCAACAAATTCAACCTCCTTGGCCTTTTTCTCCATACTTGTCAATGGGGTGTCATCCAAGTTGTTTACACCGTCAAGAGGAATTTTCCAAGGGGACCCGCTTTCCCCCTTCCTCTTTGTTATCAAGGTTGAGGGTCTAGATAGGTACATACAGGATTCCATTGCAGAGGATTCTTTGCAGGGATTGGATCTACATGGGCTACAACCAACAATATCCCATATCCAATTTGTGGATAACAAGCCTTGAAATTTTGCTTCATACTCACAAATTTCAGTGAGGTCTCTGGCACAACCATCAATCTGGACAAATCCATACACTTCTTCTTCAATGCCCCCATATCCATCCAATGTCATACCTCTCACCTACTAGGAATTCCTAGGAGCTCCCTTCTGTCCAATTACCTTGGTATCCCTCTTACATATTCTGAAGCCAGAAACATACCCTGTGACTCTCTCATTCAATCCCTAACTCATCGCTTGAACTCTTGGACTTTTCATACCCTCAATATAGTTTCTCACCTATTCCTTATCAAGACAGTCCTCTAAGATTTACCTATTTATCTATTTTCTGCTTTAGCGGCCCCGCAATTTGTGATCAAAGCCATACGTAATCTGCAAAGAAATTTCCTTTGGAAAGGACACAAAACAAGGAAAAAATGGGCCTTGGTAAGCTGGAACAAAGTCTGCAAACCCAAGCTTAATGGAGGGCTTGGTCTTTGGGATCCAGGTCTACTAAGTGCAGTGATGGGGGCTAAGATCTGGTGGTGTTGGATGAAGAAAGCAAAAGAAATCTAGGCATGCCTTTGGAAATAAAAATATGCTCCCAACATAAATGATGAACAACTCATTAGGATGGCAGATCAAATTTCTGGCTCAAACATTTGGAATGTAGCTTGGAATAATCACCCTCTCATACAACAACATGCCTTTTAGGAACTTTGCATTGGACAAAATGATATGTTTTGGTCTGACTCTTAGCAATCGTTGCCACCATTACAGTCTCTGGAAATCCTATAACATATCCAAGCACAAATGAAAAAAAGGGACATGCTCAGAGTAGCCAATATTTGGAAATCAAAGCCAATCCCCCCCACTGGTGGAAATGGAAGTTTCTCGACTCTGACCTTAATCTTTTGGTTGATTGAAATTTTCAACCCTGGCAGGAATTAGTAGCATAAAGGAAAATTTACATTTGGGAGGGACTCGATAACTTACGTTGGGGCCATTCTCCTCTAGTCACATTTTCAATCAAAGAAGTTGACAACCTCTCAGCTAAGTTTCACCTCCAACCGAAGGAAAACATTTGGAACAATGTTTGGCACTAACATCTATGGCCAAAAATTTCCACTTTCTTATGGCTGCTAATACAGAACCACATACTGACTTGGGATAACCTCCGAAAGCAAGGATTTATTGGGCCTTTTGTCCATCATCCATGCCTACAACATGAAGAATCAGGGGAACACCTCCTCAACCAATGCTCTTTCAACTTAATGCTCTGGGATTAGGTTGCACAAATCATGAGGAAAACTAATAGAAACATGGAAAATATAATCACTACCCTATAGCAATGGGGATCAACTGCCTTTAACAACCCCATCCTAAACAGGATTTGCCAGTTATTACCCGGTTTTGTAGTATGGAAAATTTGGAAGGAATGAAACAAAAGAGTCTTCCATACTAAACCTTCTCCACCTCCCTCCATCCGGTCCAAGATCTTGTATTGCATCTAGGAGACTATCCATTCCCAATATTGGACCAAAGAAGATTTCTTGTGAAATCCCAATGAACACATCATCCTTTATCAGTGGAACTTAAATATTTATCCACCTCAATGTCCCCTTAATCTTAATCCCAATCCCATGCACATCTCTAGTCCCAAATCTTGGCAAAGACCTCCCCCCGATTTTTTTAAACTAAACTTTGACAGAGCGTCCAAAGGTAATTCAGGACCAACAAGTTTTGGGGTGGTAATCAAAGATAGCAATGGATGAATCATCCACATCCTAGCAGGGAGCCTAGGCTTTGACTCTAATAATTCTACTGAGCTATGGGGCCTTATTCGTGGCATTCAACTGGCCTCAAGTTTAGGTTTAAATCATTTGATTATGGAAGGATACTCACAGGTAATCATCTCCCTGGCCTCCAAAATCATTAATGGATCCAACCCTACAAAAATATCCGCAAGTTGGTGCCTCCTAATCTCACTAGAAATATTTCATTCCCTCTTATGCCCCTAACTCATCCTAATCCCCTCCCATATCTGAAGAGAGGCAAACAAAATCATTGACAAACTAGCTAATGAAGGAGTACCCTTAGAGGGGTATGATCTCTCCATTGATGCAACTCTACTCCCAGCTTCCTCTCTTCTCTTGAAGTGTCTTGATTTAGCCCAAAAATATTGGCCCTCCCTAGATGGGGTGCCACATGGACAACATGCAAGCCTTCGCCACCCTCCTCCTTAAATTCCTCTTGATGTCATTCTTAATTGTTGAAGCAATGGTTGGAGGTATGTTCTGTAGGCGACAATTAATATGCAGGTTTGAAATGGCGTTGGTTTCCATTAGATCTGGTACTTTTTTGCATGTTCTCATTAATTCTTGCTCAAAGGTATTTACAATGGAAGGAACATGCTCAATTGTGATGTCTCTGCTTAGTGATAGCTCCACTACTCCCACACTATCTATGTCCAAGGTTGTTTAGACTCTCACAAAACCACTCCAGACCTCCATCTCTCTAGTCTCGTCTACACCTTTGTTGGCTCTCCTCCATATCCTCATAGTCATCATTCTCAAAAAGTGAGGAAAGTCGAAGTGAAGCTCGACCTAATACAACTTCATCGCCAGAAGAACTAACCATGCCCCTCTGTTAACTCTGTCTCAGCTCCTGACACTGCATGATGTTGTGTCTCCCTCCACAACTCAAAATTGGGTTGCCTATGGCAGTGGTCTTTTCCTAGTGGAGGAGGAAATCCCTCTAACCCAACTCTTGTCAATGGATGTCCTTGCGACGGTTTTTCCAGTGCAAACACAAAACCCCTCCGTCCCCTCTACCCTACAACAAGGGGAACATAGTGGATGCCCTGTTCTAGAAGAGATACCTCAACCTCCACTGGAAGAAGGGACCCTGGACAATATGGACTGATGGGTAAACTATATGTCTTAATTTCCCTCAATTAAATTATCGACCAGGGTAAGTAGACTAGAGTTTTGAAACAGTATGAGTCAAGGGAGAAAGGAAAACTAGCGGAAAGATTAACTAGCCAAGAGAACGATTTACCCTAAGTTTTAGCACTTTATTTTCAATCTAAAATTGTATTTTAAAAGATGATTTAAAAGACTAAACAAACTAAAATCCATTTGAACAGTAAACTTTATCTTAAATGCAATATTTAACTACAAACAATGAGCTTATTAGTATAAATGAACAACTCTTTTAAAAGCAATCTATAACTATGAACAGTGAGGTTATTACTCTAAATGAACAACTCTTCAAAAACAATCTATAACTATGAACAGTGAGGTTATTACTCTAAGCAAGCAATACTTGAATAAGTAAGAAATCCTTCTTGAATAAGCAAGAAATCCTTGAATAAGTAAGCAATCCTTCAAAAGCAATTCTTCAAAGTGAACTCTATTCTTAAAGCATATCTTCAAAAAATCACAATTACTCTTATCTTACAGGAAATTAACCCTATCCTTACACTAATCTACCTAACTGAAAGCAAAGAGTGTTGTGATGATATTCAAATGTAATGGTTATGTCTACTGTGGTGAATTATGTCGCGATAGCACCTTAACACTACTGATAATTCAAGTGGAATAAATTCAATGCTAATTTCTACAAAGATATGCAGAGTATGAATAAGACAGTCTATGGAGAGATTTTACATTATGAAGATGTCAATGCATATTCTTAGAATTAATACAGTCTATAAACCTTGTGCAAAGAGATTTGAAATCAGCTCTTATCCTATCAATCTAATGCTGGAAATAAATTTAACAATTTATGCAAATCTACAGAAGGTAATCGAAATTCGCAATTTAATGAAGTAGATGTAGTTGTTATAGACACTACCTAAATAACCAATCTGCAAAATGATCTATGGTTTATAAAACAAATAAGGAAAGTTTGTATACAACTGCATAGTGAAATGGATATGAACACATATACATTAATAAAACATGACCTGCATAAAAGATATTAGATGTCAAATTATGGGCAGTTAGATATAAACAATCACGAGCAACCTGTAAGCAATATATGAAAATAAATACAATTTCAGCAAACAATCTGCACACAAGAGAGTTAAATACAAAAATATGAATATACAACAAATTAAGATAGCCAGACATTGGTGGCCCCCCAGACAGTCGTGGAACTACTCCAACATAATGTACACTCACAAACTTAGCATATCATTCATATTAATTTCAGAACAGAATTTTTACACAGTAATCCAATATAATGGTTGTGTATATAAAAATTGTGTTTGTTCATCCTGAGAGACTCCCAGTACTTAGAGAGTTTGTAACATAGCTGAGAGGTCGACCACTAAAAGGGTCGACGCTCTCCTAAAACATAAATGCATTAAATATTGACAACAGAAAACATCTTTCCAACAACCTCGTGTGCTCAAAATAGAGGTCAACGCAACTACTCGAATTTAAATGTGATGGGTTCCATAGCTGGAGGGCTCGAGCAGGTACAAAACCCATGTGTCGGATTCACCAAGGAGAGCCTGTCGATATGCCAACCCACAACTGCACTGCGCTCTAAGGGTTGGATCGAGGGTTGCATCACGTTTTTTACATGTTTCAAGCAAACGAGAAATATTAATAGATTGTACTCACTCAATTGAAGATAAACCAACATAAAATCGTCACAAATAAGGATTACTCATACCTTATGTTGACCCATGGAAAATTGATGGATAAAACCTCATAACACCTTCTAAAAGAGCTAATAAAAGAATAAATTGTATAATCTCCATGTGCAAAAAGGGATTTGGGCAAAGGAAAAAATAGACAAAACACAGATTCATCGTTTCTCCCATGCCTAAGAGTTTGCAAGTCCCTCTGCAACAAAAATGGGTCACCAAACATAGCTATACTTATGAAGGAGGGGGTAGATTAGCTTTAGAGGCCTCTCCCTCATGTCTTGGAGACTTCGACTTAGGCCTTTTTCAATGCTGCAACTGCATCCTTAGACTATGATTGGTGGTAGTCATCTAATTGACCAAACGTTGAAGAGAATTTATTTTTTCTTGAAGGATAACATTGTCATGGTGCAAATGACGATCCACAGTTTCACGTTCTGCCAGACATTGGATCAGTTGAGCATTCTCTTTTTGCAATTGCTCAACAGTTGGGAATTGATCAGATTGTTCAATAGAGGAAGGCTTAGGCCTCTTAGTAGAACTAGAAGGCATGTCACATTTGGTATAAGGTGTAGGAATCTTAGGAGAGGGTGTAACAATGGCCTTGTGAGGAAGACTAGGTGTGACAAGGTCAGTCTTGATTTCTTTGGCAGGCTCAAATTCTTTTGCAAAATCTTCTCTAAGTTTCTTGTGAGGACTTTCATGGTCAAAGGACAACTGGATAGGATCTGAGGTAGTTGGGGGCTTTGTATTAGTCTTTCCAATCGTGCTTCGAGTTCTCATGCGAAATGATTTCCCTTTAAATCTGTTAGCACCTCGTCTTCTTGTAGGAATTGGAGGAAAAGAGTCTTGGAATTTATTTTGTTTAGAGCCAATAGGACTTGTAGATAATGGAGGGTCAGAAATAGGTTTGTTGTCTTTCTTATCAGATAATGGTATGGGACGAATTGGAGGTATTGGGGTTTTAGGAGAGTGAGGGTTAGGTGGAGTAAAAATCCCAGGATCGATTGACTTCTTGTTTGTTTTAATTGTGAGATGGGGGTTCGAAAATTGATAGAGGAAGTCTTCCCAAGTTTTTCCATGCTTCTTTAATTATGAGATGACGAGTAGTTTAATGAGGCCGTGATGAAAGAGTTTTTGATGAGGGTTAGCGACATTTTTTCGGATCTGGGAGGACATCTTCTCAAGACTTTTTAGAAAATAAAAGGGAAAATTCAAAGGTTTGTTGAACTAAAAATGGGCCAAAAGGTGAAAATGATAGGCTTTGAAAACAGAGTATGTACCCTCACGGGTAATGAGTCTGGTGATAACGATCAGAGGATTGATTAACTCATCTTTAATTCACCCTTTTGAATACCCTTTAGCCCCGGAGACGTTTTGGTATTCAGGATTAAACACCTGGTTGTAACTCTGTCATGGGAGTTGATGTTGCTTGAACCATTGGTCCCTAACTCATGGAAATTTTGTGACCAAAGCAATGGACTCTTTGGAGACTGGAAAAACCAGTGACCCTACACGAGCAAATTTCCCATCAAATCCGAGAGTGAATTGAAGGGAGACGTCGTCATCGTTCCCTTGTAGATTGGTAAGGAACGACCCCCAACCCGCGCAAAGGAAGACTTCTCAGTAGGCTTTAAAATTTGGAATGGCCAATAGATCAGCATAGGATGAATGTTCGTGACGATTTGGCATGGTTGCATAGCAAGGGATAAGTGAGAGGTAAACACAGGCAAAGGGTGAGCAATACAGAACGGAGTGCTCTTGCCTAAATGAAAATGATATGGAAAATATTGAATCGTGGGTGTATTTTTCATATACGAGTGCCATTCGTGGTCATGATTGTGAAGGATTTAAAATTTGAATGTTTTGTTCTTGGAGGTTAAATCAAATCGCATAAAATATTTTATCAATGTCCAAGTTGAATACTTGGACATTATGATCATAAAATGAAATTGTAAATTTAATTTTCCCTTTTTACAAGTGTAAAAGATAGATACACCACTTTTAATTCATCACTTCAACGAATATAATCAAACTCCAGTGATCATACCTGAATGAGAGCATGAAAATCGCATTTGCAGTTGCAGTTTTTATACAATACCTTATCCGACGCTCCATCTAGTCCTTCATATGGCACTCCATCCGGTCCTCCATATGGTACTCCATCTAGTCCTCTGTGTAAGTGAAAACTATACAATAGTAAGCGAGCATTCGCCCATATTACTAAGATTGGAAGATTACTGGCAAGCATGGTGAACAAGAGGGCGGATAGGATTGTAACATCCAACTTTAGTTGCATTTGTCAATGAATTGTAACTATTACAAGGAATATTTGAGTGTAAGCAATCTTCCCTTGTATTAGATATAAACATAGTTTTAAAAAAATGTAAACTATAATGTACAGCAGACGTATTAATTATACACACAAAATAATGTCAGCAGTATAAACGTTATCATGCCAATATAAGCGACTGCTAATATATAGCCTGAGATATTGTAAAAAGACAGTATGACAGTAAAAAGACAGTATGACAAAATTTTGACAGAAATCCTACTTCCTTGTTGGCCCTTGGTTATGGATTAAGGAAGAAAAGCGAAGAAAAAGGAAGAGAAAAGACAAAGTTCAAACTGCGCGGAAGGCACATTGACTGAGAATGGGTCGAAGTAGCCAAAGAAGAATAAAAGAAGGAGCGAAGCAAGGGAAAATGAGTCGTTGGACGAGAAGAGCGAGAAAGACAGATCAGCAAGGAAGATGGATCATGGACAACTCAACAAACGAAAAAAGCCACCAATGGATGCTTTGGAGCACCTCGAGGGAAAGAAGGAAAGACAGACTGGTGAAGCCCTGAAAATATGGGTCGAGTTGATCTAGGGTTTTAAACACCTAGGGTTTTGGTATTTAGGGTTCATACACCTAGGTTTCGGCCTAAGGTTGTCGAAGAGTTATTGTAATGTATAAATAAAGGTCTAGAGGACCTGGGATGGGTTGGTGCTAAGTTGGTTGACAGATTATTGTTGTGTGAGAGAGAGAAGTCATGAGCGTGAGAGCACTCTGGTATTATTAGAATTCAGACAGCGACAGCGACACAGAGGTTGGACATATGCGTAGTGGGAGAGCATTCAGATATGTCCCTCTGGTGAACCTGTCTGAGGAGAATCACGAGCCACTGGCACATGACGAAGGGTTCTACAGTGGAGAAGAAGAAGAGTTGTTGAATGAGGAACATTCAGAGTCCATTGGACCAGAGGAAGAGAAGACTAAAGAACCTCGCTGAGAAGAGTTAGAAACTTCAGGAACTGCGCCTACCATCGAAGTAAGTACTATTACTCCTCCTGTTTTTTTAGCAGCATTAAGTAACCAGAGTTGTCAGAGAACTGTTACAAGTGGTTCAGTGCATACTCCATCAAGAAATCTAGGAAAATCTATGGCAAACGAAATGAGGTTACCCACCTTTAGGGGTGATAGATCTGAAGATTCTGATCAACATTGGTTCTTATGCGAAGCTGTATGGAGTATTAATAATTTCACTGACGAAGTTGTTAAGAGAGCTCAGTTTAGTACTACTCTAAGAGACCGCGCACTGAGCTGGTACATGAAATTTTTCCAAGGAGTCACACAGCCCAAACCGTTGAATGTCATTAAGACTGTGTTGATTGTTGAATTCAAGAAACCTAAGTCGGAGTCACAATGTATTACAGAACTGAAAGAGATCAAGCAAAGAGTAGTTGAACATGTTTGGGAGTTTGATCAGAGGTTTAAGACCTTGACAGGCCATTTGAGTTTTCAGATTCCAGACGAACAAAATAAAGAATGGTTCATTGTTTCCCTCTTGCCACACATCAAAGTCCCTCTGATGCAACAGAAGATCACTTCGCAAGCTGAGGCATTGGAGATCGCCATGAAATTAAAATCATCCCTTATGGGAGAATCCATCTTAGGTATGAGTCAAATTTTGAGTCAGCTAACTAACTTATCATTGTAGGTTGAAGACATGAAGAAAGAAAAGGGAAAAGACAAAAGAGAAGATATATGGTGTATCAGATGCAAATCAGAGGGCCATGACAAGGAGCATTGTCCCCTATTTAATGAGTACCTGGCCTCTGGAGCTCCGAGCCCCTTGAAGTAGGTTACCCTACCTTGGTGCGAGGTATGTAGAAATAGACATCGCCCTGGTGAATGCTACTACATGCAAAAATATGTTCAGACACCTACAAACCTGTATTGCACATTCTGTAAATATGTGGGGCATGATGAGAAGGATTGTAGAGCTTATGACCTCCTGCATGAAAGATCAAGAGACACACATAGAATTCAAGGAGAAGTACAGAAAGAAGGAAACACTACATATTTCAACTCTCTAGGAAGAGGAAAGTTCAACCCTCGTGATGGTTTCAGAGGAAGAGGACGAGGAGGAGGCATGGGTCGAGGTCGAGGTCAGATCATTTGTTATAACTGTGCACATCCATGACACTTGACAAGGGACTATCAGAACCCTTGTACCACTTGTATCTATTGCAACTCATTTGAACATGTTATTGAATATTGTCCTACGTTGTTAACCAAACTTCAAGAGAGACGAGGAGGAAACCAACAAGTACAACTAATCTCAGCAGAACCTCACGGAGAGGATCCTAGAGTCATTTTTATCACTAGAGGAGGTGCTGCTACTAGAGAGGACAAAGTGACCTCATGGAAAACTACAGAAGAATCAGGGGTCAGAAGAGCTACAGAGAAGACACAGTTGTTTCATCCAAGGAAAGAAAAGAAAACATTTGAAGAGGCAAGAAAAGAATTTGGAAGAGATCGGGCTTCTTCATCAAAGACGCAGCCAGAAGTGAGAGAATGTGGAATGCCTCTAGCATTCGATCAGTCTACTTCTCCCAGAGAAGGGAAAGAGGTAAGCAAGGTTGTAGGATTCTTGTATACATTTATTGACTTAATTAAGAATGAAAGAGCCATACAAGAACTACAACACTTGGTCAGACTGTATGAGATAGGCAGGATATATCCCCTGCTAAATGGACCAGTACATCAAGTATCCAGAAAGAGAAGGACAAATAAGGAACTACACCTTAATGCTCAGATTGGATATTATGATATAGATTATGTGGTCCTCGACTTAGGATCAGAAGTCAATGTTATGACAAAGCA
>ML815134.1:112346-138596 GCA_009831015.1 Picea engelmannii
CCTTGAGATGAACTCTTCCTTGGTTAACATGTAAAACTCAAATTCTAAATGTCAACTAGCTCTGATACCACTTAATCCAAAAATATCTTTTACACGACTATGGTTGAGTTATTAAGCATGTGTTGATTAACCAATTAAGGAAGCTTAATGAAAGAGGAAGAGGATATGATAATATATCACGACCATATAAAAATGTAAAAAACTTAAATGAAGCAATAAACAACAACAAACCATAACACCATTGTGATAACGAAGTTCGACAATCTCGCCTACGTCTCTGGGCCTTTGTGTCAGTGGGTGAGGCTTTCTTATTTTTGTTCAAAGCTCAATAAGTACATCACAAAAGTGACAAAAGGTTACAAAACTGATCTGGTCTTGTTCTCCTAGATCTTAAGAACCCAACAGAAGAAAAAACGCTCAAAATGGATGACCGAAGCTCCCAGAAATGGTCTGCAAAGGTGCGCTCCTCAACAACTTCCTTGCATAAAAATGGCTTTGGCTTGGATTTCCTTCAACATAACTCTTCTCTGAATCTCCTCTGATCTCCCCCATGGCCTCAAGAAGGCCTGGTTTATATAGGCCTGAAGTTGGTTATCACCTCACAACTTCCTCCCAAGATCTGGCCTCAAAAAGGGACCAAGATCCCCCAATAATGGGAAAAAATCTCCAATAATGCTGAGAAAATCATAATAAAATCACTATAATATAGTGATAAACCCACTTTTGCAAATATTATGGGCTAAGCCCCTTTTGCTGCATGCACGCCCCTTCTTCTCGGTCACATGGCAATGTATATGGCCAAGCGCCAGCCCAAAGGGCTGCGCGCTGGCCCCTAACCCGTAAACTGTGGTCACGTGGTGTTAATCCATAGGGCCGCACCTCTATATGCGCGCCCAACATGTGTAAACTGCCTTGGATCCATGGCATAAGACCCCAAAATCCGCGTGCTGGTGGTTTAAACTTTGGAATGTGGTGCCTTTTGCTGGAACCCGTAGGTGGAGTGCCCCCTTAAGCTGTGGTCATATTGTATGGTGAATCCGCGGGCTGGGGCTAGTTCCCAGCCCCTTCCGCCTCCAATTAACACATATTTTCACTTTAAGTAATATAAGGAAGCTATGCTATAAAAAGCACCACCGCAGCGCATTGGAAATATGACCATCCCTAAGGCGTGGCTCTACCACCAGGTCATGGGTTCGCATCCCATGAGCTCCAAAATATTTCGTTCAACCAACGAATGCTAGGGTGCCACGTGGTAGCCCACGTCTGGGCCACGTGGCACGATTTCATGTGTCCGTGAGAATGCCACTTGTCGCAACGAGATTGGTCCAACTGTCATTTTCCTAGTAAGCATAATACCCAGTCAACAACTGCCACATTAGCACATCGGCCACGTGTCATCGTACAGTAGGGCCACATGGCACCTGTATGAGCATGCCACATGTCACCCAACCAGGTGGTGACATGTGTCACCTCATGGTTGGTCCACGCTAGATGTACGACCTACCATGTCATTCTGACAACTATTCCTGCCACATCATCTGTAAGGCCGTACGACCTGTATAGTCAGCTGCCACGTGGCACTGTACGGACTGTACAGTCAACATTTTTTTTTGCTTGTTTGGCAAAATGAACAAAACACAATATCAGGAGCATACTACGTCTGTTTGAGCTCGTTCAAGTTGTGTTTGGTTCGTATCGATGAGGCCTATGCACACGTTTGTTTTGAAGGCATTCCGAGAACATTTATTTTTAGGCCTTTCTGAGCCCCATCAAGCTCCTGGATTCGAATCTGGATCACTGCCATATCTTATACCATGCCTTATGGGATTAGTCCTGGGAGATTCCTACATATCAATTCTGGACTAGATGCAAATCAACAAGAATAATTAGTGAACGTCCTTAAGGACCAATCATGAGCATTTTCCTGGGAATATACTGATATGAGGGGTATACACCCCAACACATGCATTCATCATATATATACCCATGCATAAGTAACACATGTTAAAAAACCTCATAGAAGGATGAATCTGACACTAAAAGATATAGTGAAGGAGGAAATACATAAATTATTGAATGTCAGTTTTATTTATCCAATTTCTGACAACAAATGGGTATCCCCGCTTGTAGTGGTTCCAAAGAAAGTAACCGAAAAATGGAGAAATTTTGTTGACTTCCGGGAACTTAATAAGGCCACTCTTAAGGATTATTTTCCTCTTCCCTTCATTGACCAAGTCTTGGATACCTTGTGAGGAAAATGATACTTTTCCTTCCTTGATGGATATAATGGATACAATCAAATTCTAATAGCACCTCAGGATCCGGAGAGGACTACTTTCACTTGTAATTGGGGCACTTATGCCCATAGGGTCCTACCATTTTGTCTATGTAACGCTCTCGCCACATTCCAATGAGCAGTATTAGGGATATTTGTTGATCTCATTGATGATTGTGTGGAAGTGTATATGGATGATTTTACAATATATGGTAATACTTATCAAGAAGCCCTAGATAACCTAAAGAAAGTTATTATTAGATGTCAAGAGATGAATTTATCCTTAAGTCATGAGAAGTGTAAAATGTTATTGATTGAAGGAGTAGTCTTAGGGTATCATGTTTCATCTAAAGGGATTAAAGTGGATCCTGCTAAGATTGAGGTAATTTTCAAACTCCCACCTCCAAAGACTCCAAAGGAGGTGAGAAGATTTCTTGGACATCTCGGATACTACCGACGATTCATTGAAAATTTTACAAAAATTGTCGCACCAATGTTTGGATTACTTACAAAAGATGTTGACTTTCTTTGGACCGACCATTTTCAAACTACCTTTGAAACTCTAAAAGCTAAATTATCTGTGGCACCAGTTCTTAGAGGACCCAATTGGGCCCCTCCATTCCATATATCCACTGATGCCTACGATACTGCAATAAGAGGAGTGTTAGGACAAAAAGAAGACCAAAAATCCTATGCCATTTACTTTGTGAGTAAGAACTTGACCCCTGCCGAGACAAACTATACAGTCACTGAGAAATAATTTTTAGCAGTCGTCCATGCCATCAACAAGTTTTGCCGTTATATCACATGATATGAGGTATTTGTACATACAGATCACTCTACCATTAGATTTCTCATGAACAAACCTATTACCAATGGTTGAGTAGATAGGTGGCTCATTTTATTACAAGAGTTCAATATCACCATCCTTGACTGACTAGGAAAAGAGAACTTAGTAGCTAGTTTTCTCTCTCGCATTAATCATGAAGGTGATAGTATTCATGTTGATGATAGTTTTCCAGATGAACATCTCTTCACCATCTCTGTAAACACTTCGTGGTTTGTAGATATGGCAAATTATTTAGCCACTAGAAAATTGCCAACTCATTTATCACCTCATGAAAAGCGTCGAATTATAACACAAAGTGCTAACTACTCCTGGGTTGGCCATGACCTTTTCCGTACTGGACTAGATTTGATTATTTGTAGATGTGTCCGGGAAGATGAGATAGCAAAAGTCCTACGAAGTTGTCATGATGGACCATGTGGTGGACATTTTTCCAATAAACATACAACATACAAGGTTTTACATTCATGTTACTATTGGCCTAGCATTTTTAAGGATGCTGCCAAATATGGAAGAAGTTGCGATAGTTGTCAGAGGATAGGAAGACCCACATCAGCCGATGAAATGCTTTTACATGCCTAGGCTATGATAGAACCTTTTGAGAAACGGGCCCTTGATTTTGTAGGACCAATTTCCCCCATGTCTCGTAAGAAGAACTATATTCTTGTTTGCACAGATTATGTCACTAAGTGGGTAGAGGCAAAACGCTTGTTTAGGGCTACTGAAAAAATTGTTGTTGAGTTTATTTGTGAAGACATTTTTACCCGCTTCAGTGTTCTTCTTGATATTGTCACGGATCAGGGTACACAATTTACTTCTAAGTTGATAAAGGAATTAACAAAAAATTATGGGATAAAACATCTTGAGTCCTCTCCATACCACCCACAAGCTAATGGCCAAGTGGAATCAACAAAGAAAGTATTGGAAACTATCCTAACCAAAACTGTCCAACTACACCATAGAGATTGGGCTAATAGACTTCCAGAGGCTTTGTGGGCATATTGCACCACATGGAGAAACACCATTGGACATACCCCATATGAACTAGTTTAAGGAAAACAAGTACTCTTACCTATTGAATTCCAAGTAAGAACCTTTCGTATTGTTGCACAATTGGGATTAGATTTAGACGAGGCACAAAAACAACGAGTCCTACAATTGAACAGATTGGATGAAATTAGACATAATGTTATCCAAAGGACAATCTTAGTTCAAAACCAAAGAAGCAAATGGCATGACAAATTCATTAAAAATAAGCAATTTCAACCTGGATATTGGGATCTATTGTTTGATTCAAGATTTAAAACTTTTAAAGAAAAACTTACCACTCGATGGTTGGGTCCTTATGAAGTGGTTACTATGTTTGATAATGGGGTTGTGAAGATAAAAACAATTGATGATGGACAAGTCTCTTTTGTAGTGAATGGACACATAATTAAACTTTACCACATGCCCATTTCTAAAGAAGACTTTATACAAGTCATGTCAGCCGACAAGGAACTGTCCTTGGTGGATGGGGAAGTTTCTTCTCCTTCTCCCCGTTCTTGAAACATTTTGATTTCTGTTGCACATATGTAAATATTTTAGAGTGTGGTATTTGACAAATAGTTTTAGAAACTTTTTGCAGGTATTAATCTAAAAACAAGTGGACAGATCCAAGGAGACAAAAAGGGAAGTATTTTACTTCAAAAGAAGATGCTGCTATACTTAAATTCTGTTGTCTTCTTAAGTACCAATTGAATAATGAATATTTTTATCATGATTAAAAAACTGTTTTCTCTAAATTAGCCATTTTTTTTCTTTTTTACAAGATTTCTATCTTCCTTTCTCTCAAGGCATCTTTCATGGCAGTTTCTCGTAACCTCCACCACTAGAGGACATAAGGAAGTGACATTTTGTCTTATCAAACCTAGGGGTTACTAGTACAATCCATCCATAACTCTGAGTAGGTGAGTAAAGTATCTTTATAAAAGAGTACCAAGAAGGTCTGACTAGCGGTTAACCATGAAAACATCAATATAACTTCAAATGGAAGAAAGTGAGTAGGGACTATAGATACATTTCTGTTATTTTCCAATGGCACCATCCACCACACATTAAAAATGCTTGACTGTACCATATCTTTAGATTGGCCATGCCCACTTAAGTATCCCTTACATTAGGACAATCTATAAAAAATGCATAAAGAAGAATCATCCTCCAACTCAAATACCATCCCAGTCCATAAAAATATTTTCAGAGCTGCCTCCCCATCTCCTTGCAAAAGGAAACATCCATATATAAATCTTAAAGATGGTGGTAAGGACCAATCTCTGTTGTAAAAAGAGTGTAAGAGGCTAACTCGTCGGGATACTGAACAAGTCTTCTGGCAGCGGGTACTAGCCTATGGTATGACTAGGTAAACTCGTCGTAGTACTGAACATGCTTGTTGGCAACAAGGCATTCTACCTAGAGAGGGTGATGATTTGACAAACAATAAATAAGGATCAATTTTTGATCTTAAAACTTGTCCTAATGTATGACACTACTTGTAGGCAGGACTGAAAAGAAGTATGCATGGTTAAGCGAAGGTAAATGAACTCCATTAATCTTCCATTGGAAACTAACTTTAAGATAATATTAAGACTCTCTTGCCTAACCCTTCTTAACTATATGTAGGATGTTATGTCCTACAGTCGGGGCCATATTTTTAATCGTCTTGTCAAGCTAATGTGTGAAATTTATCTATACACTTGGAAACTATAAATCTTAGGCTATTGGAAGGATTGACCGATTTCCTATATCTTTGATTGTGAAGTGTCACAATACTTAGGAGTGGAGGAGGGGTTTCCTCAGCTAAAAAAATGCTAAACACTGCCCGTTTGTATAACAAGCCCATGAGAAGAGGAATGTTGGCACAGGAGCAGACCCAGGGTTCAACTCTAAGAACACACCAACAATCCCTAACTACTGGCCCTTTCGGAAACACCTGCAAATTAGATGCAATCTCACCCAAAGTAACAATAGGGGGTTGCAGGACACAAGTGTCTACGATCAAAGAAAATGCAAGTGGATCCAAGGCAAAAACACACAACAACCTAGTTATTCTTTATCTCCTTTAAGCCTACTGCACAAGTTATAATTCACATCTAACACAATGATTCAATAACAAAATAACAGAAGAGAAAATAACACAACATTAATCACACATAACAATAAGATATATGTGGCTCACCCTCTCCCTAGGGCTACGTCCACAAAATTGTGTTTCTTGATATTATATGAAAACATATAGTTCTATCTGTGCTCTTAGCTTGCAGATCTCTCTCTCTCTTTCTCTTCTTCTCTCCCCTCCCTGCGGACCCAGCTGAAGTGTTGATCTTCACACCCAGCTGAAGATCTTACAATACCAAAGTGCTCTCACGCTCAACACTTCTCTCTCTCAGACAACAATAATCTCTCAATCAACTTAGCACCAACCCATCCCAGGTCCTCTAGACATTTATTTATACATTACAATAAATCTTCGACAACCTTAGGCCGAAACCTAGGTGTCCAAACCCTAAATACCAAAACCCTAGGTGTCTAAAACCCTAGGTCAACTTGATTTCGTATTTTCAGGGCTTCGCCAACCTGTCTTTCCTTATTTTCCATGAGGTGCTCCAAAGCATCCATTGGTGTATTTTTCTGCTTGCTGAGTTGTCCACGATCCATCTTCCTTGCCGATCTGTCTTTCTCAATCTTCTCGTCCAACGACTCATTTTCCCTTGCTTCGCTCCTTCTTTGGCTACTTCGACCCAATCTCAGTCAATGTGCCTTCTGCGCAGTTTTGACTTCGTCTTTTCTCTTCCTTTTTCTTTGCTTTTCTTCCTTAATCCATAACCAAGGGCCAACATTCCCCCAACACTCACCTATGATTCGTCTTGAGTCACTGTAGGACTGGATCTTTCTGTGTCACTTCGAATTGTTTTATTCTCTGTCCCTCCCCCCTATGTGCAGACTGTCTTTTCTGTGTCTGGTACCTAGACCCTTGTCCTTATGATTTTACTGAGAGATGCGAGGCTGCTGGTTGTCATAGTAAAATTTCAGCCGGCTCCCATTCACCAAACCTTCCTTCCATTCTCTATTCAGAGTCTTCAACTGCGCAACTTCTCCTTCTGTAACATAGGCGACCTCAAATGGCCCAAGCCAATGCGTTCTGAACTTCCCTAGATGCTTCATGAATTTGCTGTCATATACCAATACTAGATGTCCTTGCTTGAAGGCTTTCTTCTTGATGTGTCTGCCATGGTAGGCATTTTCTCTTTCCTTCTGTACCTGCTGATGAAATCCTGCAATAAACCTGTCTTTCTCCAGTTCTACCAACTACGCGAGCCTCTCTTGAACAATGCTAGTGTCATCCATATCTGTGAATGCTGCAATTCCTAGACTAGGAACCAAGTATTCCATAGGTACAACTGCTTCTAGACTATAGACCAACTTAAAGGGGGTCTGCATCGTTAGCTTCTTGCAAGTAGTTATGTAGGCCCACAATATTGCTGGTACTCTCAAATCCCAATCATCCCTATTCACACTGCAAATCTTCATCAGTGCGGTCTCCAAGATCTTATTGAAAGATTCGACTGTCCCATTTGCTTGTGGATGGTAAGGTGTGCTCTTATGGTGGTGGACTGCAAACTCCTGAGTCAAGGCTTCAATAGTATTTTTAATAAAATGTGTACCTTGATTGCTCATAAGGACCTTTGGGCATCCAAACCTAGTTATGATATCATCAAATATGAATCCCGCAATTGTAGTTGCACTACAGTCCTTGAATTCTCTTGCTTCTGCCCATATGGTCAAATACTCTGTCACATTGATGATGTATCGAGCTCCTATGCGCTTTCCTGGTGGGTTGATAGGTCCCACGAAATCAATTTCCCATTTCTCAAATGCCTGTAAGGTTAGCCGCGGTGCTAAAGGCATCTCTCTCTTCTGGAAGGTTTCTCAACTCTCTGGCATACATCACAGGCTTTGTAGTATTCCTTCGCATCTTTTTGTACAGTGGGCCACCAGAGGCCAGCTCTAAGAACCTTCTACGCTGTTTCTTTTCCTGCATAATGTCCTCTTGCAATGCCTTCATGTGCTTCTGCCAGAATCAGTTGTGTCTCTACCTCCATAACACATATCCTCAGGATCTCATCAGGTCCCATCTTATATAACTGTCCAGCTATGAGTGAAAAATCTGCAGCACGAACTATCAATTGTTTCTTTTGAATGACTGTATATTCACTAGGCGCCATTCCTATAGAAAAAAACTGGACTATCTCCGCGAAGTGATCATCAACTCTTCTGATGGCTAGAAAATGTGCATCCGGTAGCATATCTTCCAAGATAGTAGGCTCCTCTCCATGCTCTAATCTGGAAAAGTGATCAGGTCCCTTGTTCATTCTCCCTGGCTTGACTACAATCTCAAAATCATATTCCTGGAATAACAATAGCCATCTGCATATTCTTCCCCCCAACACTGGCTTGTTGACTAAGTATTTCAATGCAGAGTGATCAGTGAACATCTTAAATTTTCCTCCCAACAAGTAGTGATGAAACTTTTGCAGCGCAGTAGCCATCTGCATATTCTTCCCCCCAACACTAGCTTGTTGACTAAGTATTTCAATGCAGAGTGATCAGTGAACATCTTAAAGTGTCTTCCCAACAAGTAGTGACGAAACTTCTGCAGCGCATACACCATGACTAAACCTTCTCTCTCGGTGGTAGTGTAATTTATCTCAGCTGTGGAGAGCTTCCTGCTAGCAAAAGCTAATGGATGGTAGCGTAATTTATCTCATGCTTCTAGTTGTGCTAACACTGGTCCTAATTCAATAGATGACGCATCGACATGCACATGAAATTCCTTACTCCAGTCTGGGAAAACCAAAATAGGCGCAGTAACCATTTTCTATTTCAGTGTGTCGAAGCTCTGCTGACATTCTTCTGTTCATTGAAACTGACAATATTTCTTTAAAATATTCTCCATGGGTGTTGTTATCTGTGCATAGCCCTTGATGAACTTCCTGTAGTATCCAGTATGTCCCATCACAATGCGCAGTTGTCTAACCGAAGTAGGAGGGGGTAGATCAATGATGATGGAAATCTTAGAAGGATCTACCATCAATCCCTACTTACACACAATATGGCCTAGCAACACTCCAAAGGGTGAAAAGAAAATGCACTTTTTCAGGTTCAGTGAAATCTGTCATTGCCTGCACTTTTCCAACATTGGTCTTAAACATTCAATATGATCCTTTAGTAGGCTAAAGACAGTCCAATCATCAAAATATGCTTCCACAAATTTATGTAAAAATTCCTTGAATGCTTCGACCACCACCCTATAGAAGATAGCTGGTGCATTCTTCAATCCGAAAGGCATCACTATGTACTGGTAGGATCCCCATTTTGTTGCAAATGTGGTCTTATGGCGATCTTCCTTGGCAATCCTGATCTGGTGATAACCTGAAAATCCATCTGTGAAAGAGTAAACTTCCTGTCCTCCTACATTATTTAACACTTCGTCAGTAAATGGTGTAGGGAATGGATCATGTAAGCATGCATCATTTAGTTTACTCAAGTCTACACAGATTCTGATCTCTCCTATTTTCTTATCTTGAACCACCATAGGGATAATCCATTATGACACTTCAACAGGTTCTATGATTCTTGCTTCTAACATTCTATCTAGCTCAATCTTGACTTTCTGCTTATACTTGGGATTCAGTCTGTAGGGTCTCTGCTTGACTGGCCTTGCATCTGGTTTCAAGGGGATCTTCATTTCTCCCATGGGCCCTTTAATGCCCTTCATGTCGGTGAACTTGGTTGGAAACAAGTCCTGATATTCATGCAGTAATTCTGTGATCTTGTCAGTAGTGGCATCGTCCCAATATTCTCCAATGTTTGCAAGCTTAGGTGCTTGCTCTGTTCCAATGTTAACTTTTTTGATTTTGATTGGCTGTCCAATAAAAGGTAGTTCAACTCCTAGTCCTTCTATGTTTCTCTGTCCTTCTATTTCTGCCATGTTCATCTTCCTAGGATCATCATCTTCATCAACATTGATATTGTAACAACCTTGCAACTTCTGAGGAGGTGCAGTCCATTCATCCTCTTCTTGCTCAACAGGGAGGTTAGGTGCCTCCTCAAATACTTTCTATCTGACAACTTGTAAATCTTGATCCACTATGGAAAACTGACTTTCAAATAAAAATGTCGCTACAAAGTTCTGAGTCATACCATACCAATCTACAACAGTGAGGTGCAATTCTGCTTGAAGATACCAATTGATAGGCGTTGTATCCAAAGTGTTAATGAAATTATGCACCCACTGCTCTTGAGGAATGATACTCGAGGCTTCCTCACAACTTCGCACATGGTCCTTCAGACAACTCTGACCTGTGTATCGAACTTCACATCCTTCGACTTGTTCTGAAAAGTGCACTGTCATTAAAGTGTGACATTGCCCCTAGTTCGTGATGTTCTTCCGATGTGTTCCCCACCATCTTGCTGGCGTTGCTTTTAAAGCTTCGTCCAGTGCCAAAAACCTTTGTTGTACTGGTACAACTTCTTCAAATTCCAACAAGAAAGCTTCTAAATGATTTAAATCGTCAAAGGTGGGTAGATTATTTACTTCTGTTCCGATCCATCGAACTTCCCTGGTTAGTCTAGCACATCTCCCTGCATAAACTTCATACATTTTGTTCTGCCAATTCTCTAGTTCTTCCTCAGAATCTGACGAGCATGCGTTGTCACTTCGCCAGCTCAAATTCCCATATGCTGAAGGATTAATGTAATCCTGCTGTCTTTCTGTCAGTTTATATATATTCTCAAGTTCATAAGCATGATCATCTTCTCTGACGGTCTTTGTACATCCGCGATCTTCATCAAGATCCATAGGTGCAATAACCCTAAGGCCATCACCTTCAAATGTCATTCTTCTTTTCTTTAAGTCAACCACAATAGAATTGTTGAAAGCTCAATCAATTCCTAACAGTGCAGGATAATGACAACTATTGTCAACTATCTCAATCACCTCGAAGTCCACAAACATCCTTAACCCATCGATGTCCACATGGACATGCTCTAGCCTCCCAAAGGGGCTTACTGCCTGCTGATTAGCCATCCTGAGCCTGATAGGAGAATAAATCAACTTAGGTTTTCCCATCAGGGCCCAGGTCTGCTTTGTCATAACATTGACTTCTGATCCTAAGTCGAGGACCACATAATCTATATCATAATATCCAATCTGAGCATTAAGGTGTAGTTCCTTATTTGTCCTTCTCTTTCTGGATACTTGATGTACTGGTCCATTTAGCAGGGGATATATCCTGCCTATCTCATACAGTCTGACCAAGTGTTGTAGTTCTTGTATGGCTCTTTCATTCTTAATTAAGTCAATAAATGTATACAAGAATCCTACAACCTTGCTTACCTCTTTCCCTTCTCTGGGAGAAGTAGACTGATCGAATGCTAGAGGCATTCCACATTCTCTCACTTCTGGCTGCGTCTTTGATGAAGAAGCCCGATCTCTTCCAAATTCTTTTCTTGCCTCTTCAAATGTTTTCTTTTCTTTCCTTGGATGAAACAACTGTGTCTTCTCTGTAGCTCTTCTGACCCCTGATTCTTCTGTAGTTTTCCATGAGGTCACTTTGTCCTCTCTAGTAGCAGCACCTCCTCTAGTGATAAAAATGACTCTAGGATCCTCTCCGTGAGGTTCTGCTGAGATTAGTTGTACTTGTTGGTTTCCTCCTCGTCTCTCTTGAAGTTTGGTTAACAACGTAGGACAATATTCAATAACATGTTCAAATGAGTTGCAATAGATACAAGTGGTACAAGGGTTCTGATAGTCCCTTGTCAAGTGTCATGGATGTGCACAGTTATAACAAATGATCTGACCTCGACCTCGACCCATGCCTCCTCCTCGTCCTCTTCCTCTGAAACCATCACGAGGGTTGAACTTTCCTCTTCCTAGAGAGTTGAAATATGTAGTGTTTCCTTCTTTCTGTACTTCTCCTTGAATTCTATGTGTGTCTCTTGATCTTTCATGCAGGAGGTCATAAGCTCTACAATCCTTCTCATCATGCCCCACATATTTACAGAATGTGCAATACAGGTTTGTAGGTGTCTGAACATATTTTTGCATGTAGTAGCATTCACCAGGGCGATGTCTATTTCTACATACCTCGCACCAAGGTAGGGTAACCTACTTCAAGGGGCTCGGAGCTCCAGAGGCCAGGTACTCATTAAATAGGGGACAATGCTCCTTGTCATGGCCCTCTGATTTGCATCTGATACACCATATATCTTCTCTTTTGTCTTTTCCCTTTTCTTTCTTCATGTCTTCAACCTACAATGATAAGTTAGTTAGCTGACTCAAAATTTGACTCATACCTAAGATGGATTCTCCCATAAGGGATGATTTTAATTTCATGGCGATCTCCAATGCCTCAGCTTGCGAAGTGATCTTCTGTTGCATCAGAGGGACTTTGATGTGTGGCAAGAGGGAAACAATGAACCATTCTTTATTTTGTTCGTCTGGAATCTGAAAACTCAAATGGCCTGTCAAGGTCTTAAACCTCTGATCAAACTCCCAAACATGTTCAACTACTCTTTGCTTGATCTCTTTCAGTTCTGTAATACATTGTGACTCCGACTTAGGTTTCTTGAATTCAACAATCAACACAGTCTTAATGACATTCAACGGTTTGGGCTGTGTGACTCCTTGGAAAAATTTCATGTACCAGCTCAGTGCGCGGTCTCTTAGAGTAGTACTAAACTGAGCTCTCTTAACAACTTCGTCAGTGAAATTATTAATACTCCATACAGCTTCGCATAAGAACCAATGTTGATCAGAATCTTCAGATCTATCACCCCTAAAGGTGGGTAACCTCATTTCGTTTGCCATAGATTTTCCTAGATTTCTTGATGGAGTATGCACTGAACCACTTGTAACAGTTCTCTGACAACTCTGGTTACTTAATGCTGCTAAAAAAACAGGAGGAGTAATAGTACTTACTTCGATGGTAGGCGCAGTTCCTGAAGTTTCTAACTCTTCTCAGCGAGGTTCTTTAGTCTTCTCTTCCTCTGGTCCAATGGACTCTGAATGTTCCTCATTCAACAACTCTTCTTCTTCTCCACTGTAGAACCCTTCGTCATGTGCCAGTGGCTCGTGATTCTCCTCAGACAGGTTCACCAGAGGGACATATCTGAATGCTCTCCCACTACGCATATGTCCAACCTCTGTGTCGCTGTCGCTGTCTGAATTCTAATAATACCAGAGTGCTCTCACGCTCATGACTTCTCTCTCTCACACAACAATAATCTGTCAACCAACTTAGCACCAACCCATCCCAGGTCCTCTAGACCTTTATTTATACATTACAATAACTCTTCGACAACCTTAGGCCGAAACCTAGGTGTATGAACCCTAAATACCAAAACCCTAGGTGTTTAAAACCCTAGATCAACTCGACCCATATTTTCAGGGCTTCACCAGTCTGTCTTTCCTTCTTTCCCTCGAGGTGCTCCAAAGCATCCATTGGTGGCTTTTTTCGTTTGTTGAGTTGTCCATGATCCATCTTCCTTGCTGATCTGTCTTTCTCGCTCTTCTCGTCCAACGACTCATTTTCCCTTGCTTCGCTCCTTCTTTTATTCTTCTTTGGCTACTTCGACCCATTCTCAGTCAATGTGCCTTCCGCGCAGTTTGAACTTTGTCTTTTCTCTTCCTTTTTCTTCGCTTTTCTTCCTTAATCCATAACCAAGGGCCAACAAGGAAGTAGGATTTCTGTCAAAATTTTGTCATACTGTCTTTTTACTGTCATACTGTCTTTTTACAATATCTCAGGCTATATATTAGCAGTCGCTTATATTGGCATGATAACGTTTATACTGCTGAC
Organism: Picea engelmannii; assembly: GCA_009831015.1. Lineage (NCBI taxonomy): Eukaryota > Viridiplantae > Streptophyta > Pinopsida > Pinales > Pinaceae > Picea > Picea engelmannii. The sequence goes on from ML815134.1 coordinate 126,367, forward strand.
ATTATTTTGTGTGTATAATTAATACGTCTGCTGTACATTATAGTTTACATTTTTTTAAAACTATGTTTATATCTAATACAAGGGAAGATTGCTTACACTCAAATATTCCTTGTAATAGTTACAATTCATTGACAAATGCAACTAAAGTTGGATGTTACAATCCTATCCGCCCTCTTGTTCACCATGCTTGCCAGTAATCTTCCAATCTTAGTAATATGGGCGAATGCTCGCTTACTATTGTATAGTTTTCACTTACACAGAGGACTAGATGGAGTACCATATGGAGGACCGGATGGAGTGCCATATGAAGGACTAGATGGAGCGTCGGATAAGGTATTGTATAAAAACTGCAACTGCAAATGCGATTTTCATGCTCTCATTCAGGTATGATCACTGGAGTTTGATTATATTCGTTGAAGTGATGAATTAAAAGTGGTGTATCTATCTTTTACACTTGTAAAAAGGGAAAATTAAATTTACAATTTCATTTTATGATCATAATGTCCAAGTATTCAACTTGGACATTGATAAAATATTTTATGCGATTTGATTTAACCTCCAAGAACAAAACATTCAAATTTTAAATCCTTCACAATCATGACCACGAATGGCACTCGTATATGAAAAATACACCCACGATTCAATATTTTCCATATCATTTTCATTTAGGCAAGAGCACTCCGTTCTGTATTGCTCACCCTTTGCCTGTGTTTACCTCTCACTTATCCCTTGCTATGCAACCATGCCAAATCGTCACGAACATTCATCCTATGCTGATCTATTGGCCATTCCAAATTTTAAAGCCTACTGAGAAGTCTTCCTTTGCGCGGGTTGGGGGTCGTTCCTTACCAATCTACAAGGGAACGATGACGACGTCTCCCTTCAATTCACTCTCGGATTTGATGGGAAATTTGCTCGTGTAGGGTCACTGGTTTTTCCAGTCTCCAAAGAGTCCATTGCTTTGGTCACAAAATTTCCATGAGTTAGGGACCAATGGTTCAAGCAACATCAACTCCCATGACAGAGTTACAACCAGGTGTTTAATCCTGAATACCAAAACGTCTCCGGGGCTAAAGGGTATTCAAAAGGGTGAATTAAAGATGAGTTAATCAATCCTCTGATCGTTATCACCAGACTCATTACCCGTGAGGGTACATACTCTGTTTTCAAAGCCTATCATTTTCACCTTTTGGCCCATTTTTAGTTCAACAAACCTTTGAATTTTCCCTTTTATTTTCTAAAAAGTCTTGAGAAGATGTCCTCCCAGATCCGAAAAAATGTCGCTAACCCTCATCAAAAACTCTTTCATCACGGCCTCATTAAACTACTCGTCATCTCATAATTAAAGAAGCATGGAAAAACTTGGGAAGACTTCCTCTATCAATTTTCGAACCCCCATCTCACAATTAAAACAAACAAGAAGTCAATCGATCCTGGGATTTTTACTCCACCTAACCCTCACTCTCCTAAAACCCCAATACCTCCAATTCGTCCCATACCATTATCTGATAAGAAAGACAACAAACCTATTTCTGACCCTCCATTATCTACAAGTCCTATTGGCTCTAAACAAAATAAATTCCAAGACTCTTTTCCTCCAATTCCTACAAGAAGACGAGGTGCTAACAGATTTAAAGGGAAATCATTTCGCATGAGAACTCGAAGCACGATTGGAAAGACTAATACAAAGCCCCCAACTACCTCAGATCCTATCCAGTTGTCCTTTGACCATGAAAGTCCTCACAAGAAACTTAGAGAAGATTTTGCAAAAGAATTTGAGCCTGCCAAAGAAATCAAGACTGACCTTGTCACACCTAGTCTTCCTCACAAGGCCATTGTTACACCCTCTCCTAAGATTCCTACACCTTATACCAAATGTGACATGCCTTCTAGTTCTACTAAGAGGCCTAAGCCTTCCTCTATTGAACAATCTGATCAATTCCCAACTGTTGAGCAATTGCAAAAAGAGAATGCTCAACTGATCCAATGTCTGGCAGAACGTGAAACTGTGGATCGTCATTTGCACCATGACAATGTTATCCTTCAAGAAAAAATAAATTCTCTTCAACGTTTGGTCAATTAGATGACTACCACCAATCATAGTCTAAGGATGCAGTTGCAGCATTGAAAAAGGCCTAAGTCGAAGTCTCCAAGACATGAGGGAGAGGCCTCTAAAGCTAATCTACCCCCTCCTTCATAAGTATAGCTATGTTTGGTGACCCATTTTTGTTGCAGAGGGACTTGCAAACTCTTAGGCATGGGAGAAACGATGAATCTGTGTTTTGTCTATTTTTTCCTTTGCCCAAATCCCTTTTTGCACATGGAGATTATACAATTTATTCTTTTATTAGCTCTTTTAGAAGGTGTTATGAGGTTTTATCCATCAATTTTCCATGGGTCAACATAAGGTATGAGTAATCCTTATTTGTGACGATTTTATGTTGGTTTATCTTCAATTGAGTGAGTACAATCTATTAATATTTCTCGTTTGCTTGAAACATGTAAAAAACGTGATGCAACCCTCGATCCAACCCTTAGAGCGCAGTGCAGTTGTGGGTTGGCATATCGACAGGCTCTCCTTGGTGAATCCGACACATGGGTTTTGTACCTGCTCGAGCCCTCCAGCTATGGAACCCATCACATTTAAATTCGAGTAGTTGCGTTGACCTCTATTTTGAGCACACGAGGTTGTTGGAAAGATGTTTTCTGTTGTCAATATTTAATGCATTTATGTTTTAGGAGAGCGTCGACCCTTTTAGTGGTCGACCTCTCAGCTATGTTACAAACTCTCTAAGTACTGGGAGTCTCTCAGGATGAACAAACACAATTTTTATATACACAACCATTATATTGGATTACTGTGTAAAAATTCTGTTCTGAAATTAATATGAATGATATGCTAAGTTTGTGAGTGTACATTATGTTGGAGTAGTTCCACGACTGTCTGGGGGGCCACCAATGTCTGGCTATCTTAATTTGTTGTATATTCATATTTTTGTATTTAACTCTCTTGTGTGCAGATTGTTTGCTGAAATTGTATTTATTTTCATATATTGCTTACAGGTTGCTCGTGATTGTTTATATCTAACTGCCCATAATTTGACATCTAATATCTTTTATGCAGGTCATGTTTTATTAATGTATATGTGTTCATATCCATTTCACTATGCAGTTGTATACAAACTTTCCTTATTTGTTTTATAAACCATAGATCATTTTGCAGATTGGTTATTTAGGTAGTGTCTATAACAACTACATCTACTTCATTAAATTGCGAATTTCGATTACCTTCTGTAGATTTGCATAAATTGTTAAATTTATTTCCAGCATTAGATTGATAGGATAAGAGCTGATTTCAAATCTCTTTGCACAAGGTTTATAGACTGTATTAATTCTAAGAATATGCATTGACATCTTCATAATGTAAAATCTCTCCATAGACTGTCTTATTCATACTCTGCATATCTTTGTAGAAATTAGCATTGAATTTATTCCACTTGAATTATCAGTAGTGTTAAGGTGCTATCGCGACATAATTCACCACAGTAGACATAACCATTACATTTGAATATCATCACAACACTCTTTGCTTTCAGTTAGGTAGATTAGTGTAAGGATAGGGTTAATTTCCTGTAAGATAAGAGTAATTGTGATTTTTTGAAGATATGCTTTAAGAATAGAGTTCACTTTGAAGAATTGCTTTTGAAGGATTGCTTACTTATTCAAGGATTTCTTGCTTATTCAAGAAGGATTTCTTACTTATTCAAGTATTGCTTGCTTAGAGTAATAACCTCACTGTTCATAGTTATAGATTGTTTTTGAAGAGTTGTTCATTTAGAGTAATAACCTCACTGTTCATAGTTATAGATTGCTTTTAAAAGAGTTGTTCATTTATACTAATAAGCTCATTGTTTGTAGTTAAATATTGCATTTAAGATAAAGTTTACTGTTCAAATGGATTTTAGTTTGTTTAGTCTTTTAAATCATCTTTTAAAATACAATTTTAGATTGAAAATAAAGTGCTAAAACTTAGGGTAAATCGTTCTCTTGGCTAGTTAATCTTTCCGCTAGTTTTCCTTTCTCCCTTGACTCATACTGTTTCAAAACTCTAGTCTACTTACCCTGGTCGATAATTTAATTGAGGGAAATTAAGACATATAGTTTACCCATCAGTCCATATTGTCCAGGGTCCCTTCTTCCAGTGGAGGTTGAGGTATCTCTTCTAGAACAGGGCATCCACTATGTTCCCCTTGTTGTAGGGTAGAGGGGACGGAGGGGTTTTGTGTTTGCACTGGAAAAACCGTCGCAAGGACATCCATTGACAAGAGTTGGGTTAGAGGGATTTCCTCCTCCACTAGGAAAAGACCACTGCCATAGGCAACCCAATTTTGAGTTGTGGAGGGAGACACAACATCATGCAGTGTCAGGAGCTGAGACAGAGTTAACAGAGGGGCATGGTTAGTTCTTCTGGCGATGAAGTTGTATTAGGTCGAGCTTCACTTCGACTTTCCTCACTTTTTGAGAATGATGACTATGAGGATATGGAGGAGAGCCAACAAAGGTGTAGACGAGACTAGAGAGATGGAGGTCTGGAGTGGTTTTGTGAGAGTCTAAACAACCTTGGACATAGATAGTGTGGGAGTAGTGGAGCTATCACTAAGCAGAGACATCACAATTGAGCATGTTCCTTCCATTGTAAATACCTTTGAGCAAGAATTAATGAGAACATGCAAAAAAGTACCAGATCTAATGGAAACCAACGCCATTTCAAACCTGCATATTAATTGTCGCCTACAGAACATACCTCCAACCATTGCTTCAACAATTAAGAATGACATCAAGAGGAATTTAAGGAGGAGGGTGGCGAAGGCTTGCATGTTGTCCATGTGGCACCCCATCTAGGGAGGGCCAATATTTTTGGGCTAAATCAAGACACTTCAAGAGAAGAGAGGAAGCTGGGAGTAGAGTTGCATCAATGGAGAGATCATACCCCTCTAAGGGTACTCCTTCATTAGCTAGTTTGTCAATGATTTTGTTTGCCTCTCTTCAGATATGGGAGGGGATTAGGATGAGTTAGGGGCATAAGAGGGAATGAAATATTTCTAGTGAGATTAGGAGGCACCAACTTGCGGATATTTTTGTAGGGTTGGATCCATTAATGATTTTGGAGGCCAGGGAGATGATTACCTGTGAGTATCCTTCCATAATCAAATGATTTAAACCTAAACTTGAGGCCAGTTGAATGCCACGAATAAGGCCCCATAGCTCAGTAGAATTATTAGAGTCAAAGCCTAGGCTCCCTGCTAGGATGTGGATGATTCATCCATTGCTATCTTTGATTACCACCCCAAAACTTGTTGGTCCTGAATTACCTTTGGACGCTCTGTCAAAGTTTAGTTTAAAAAAATCGGGGGGAGGTCTTTGCCAAGATTTGGGACTAGAGATGTGCATGGGATTGGGATTAAGATTAAGGGGACATTGAGGTGGATAAATATTTAAGTTCCACTGATAAAGGATGATGTGTTCATTGGGATTTCACAAGAAATCTTCTTTGGTCCAATATTGGGAATGGATAGTCTCCTAGATGCAATACAAGATCTTGGACCGGATGGAGGGAGGTGGAGAAGGTTTAGTATGGAAGACTCTTTTGTTTCATTCCTTCCAAATTTTCCATACTACAAAACCGGGTAATAACTGGCAAATCCTGTTTAGGATGGGGTTGTTAAAGGCAGTTGATCCCCATTGCTATAGGGTAGTGATTATATTTTCCATGTTTCTATTAGTTTTCCTCATGATTTGTGCAACCTAATCCCAGAGCATTAAGTTGAAAGAGCATTGGTTGAGGAGGTGTTCCCCTGATTCTTCATGTTGTAGGCATGGATGATGGACAAAAGGCCCAATAAATCCTTGCTTTCGGAGGTTATCCCAAGTCAGTATGTGGTTCTGTATTAGCAGCCATAAGAAAGTGGAAATTTTTGGCCATAGATGTTAGTGCCAAACATTGTTCCAAATGTTTTCCTTCGGTTGGAGGTGAAACTTAGCTGAGAGGTTGTCAACTTCTTTGATTGAAAATGTGACTAGAGGAGAATGGCCCCAACGTAAGTTATCGAGTCCCTCCCAAATGTAAATTTTCCTTTATGCTACTAATTCCTGCCAGGGTTGAAAATTTCAATCAACCAAAAGATTAAGGTCAGAGTCGAGAAACTTCCATTTCCACCAGTGGGGGGGATTGGCTTTGATTTCCAAATATTGGCTACTCTGAGCATGTCCCTTTTTTTCATTTGTGCTTGGATATGTTATAGGATTTCCAGAGACTGTAATGGTGGCAACGATTGCTAAGAGTCAGACCAAAACATATCATTTTGTCCAATGCAAAGTTCCTAAAAGGCATGTTGTTGTATGAGAGGGTGATTATTCCAAGCTACATTCCAAATGTTTGAGCCAGAAATTTGATCTGCCATCCTAATGAGTTGTTCATCATTTATGTTGGGAGCATATTTTTATTTCCAAAGGCATGCCTAGATTTCTTTTGCTTTCTTCATCCAACACCACCAGATCTTAGCCCCCATCACTGCACTTAGTAGACCTGGATCCCAAAGACCAAGCCCTCCATTAAGCTTGGGTTTGCAGACTTTGTTCCAGCTTACCAAGGCCCATTTTTTCCTTGTTTTGTGTCCTTTCCAAAGGAAATTTCTTTGCAGATTACGTATGGCTTTGATCACAAATTGCGGGGCCGCTAAAGCAGAAAATAGATAAATAGGTAAATCTTAGAGGACTGTCTTGATAAGGAATAGGTGAGAAACTATATTGAGGGTATGAAAAGTCCAAGAGTTCAAGCGATGAGTTAGGGATTGAATGAGAGAGTCACAGGGTATGTTTCTGGCTTCAGAATATGTAAGAGGGATACCAAGGTAATTGGACAGAAGGGAGCTCCTAGGAATTCCTAGTAGGTGAGAGGTATGACATTGGATGGATATGGGGGCATTGAAGAAGAAGTGTATGGATTTGTCCAGATTGATGGTTGTGCCAGAGACCTCACTGAAATTTGTGAGTATGAAGCAAAATTTCAAGGCTTGTTATCCACAAATTGGATATGGGATATTGTTGGTTGTAGCCCATGTAGATCCAATCCCTGCAAAGAATCCTCTGCAATGGAATCCTGTATGTACCTATCTAGACCCTCAACCTTGATAACAAAGAGGAAGGGGGAAAGCGGGTCCCCTTGGAAAATTCCTCTTGACGGTGTAAACAACTTGGATGACACCCCATTGACAAGTATGGAGAAAAAGGCCAAGGAGGTTGAATTTGTTGATTAATTGGGTTGGTTGTCATTGATGTCAACCCTTGAAGAAAGTCCGATAGCGAATTCTGGTATCACAAAGGTTTGGGTAATAGAACCATTTGTGTAATGGATAATGATATGAGTTTTGATATATTTGCAGGTAAGACTATTCTAGATGGATAGTACATGTCATGCCATTTCCGGTGGTATGTGGAACGTCACATAACTCCTCATGATTAGAGAGTTATGGCCATGTGAAGTTGGAGAACCCTCACGAGTCATCTAAAAGCCCCAAAAGGTCAAAGTAGTCAAAGTGTTTGCAAATAAGAAATTATTTAAATAATAAAGTGAAGTGATGGGTGTAATATAAGTCAAAGAGGATGCAAAATAAATTATTTAAATAATAAAGTTAATGGAGAACTTAATAATTATGGAAAGTGGTTATAAGTGGGTTAACCCTAAAATAAAGAAAGTGGGTTAAGATGGTTAAAAGGTAACCCATTGAGGATGCTACATGAAATTATAAGTAAGAGGCAAAGGTATCTCATTTAATCACCTATTGAATATCATTGAATATCTATTTTGTGAAAGATTATTTGGGCATGTATTATTGATAGAGAAAAGTGCAGTAGAAAAAGTGCGACAAGAAAACTGTGGTAGAAAAAGTGCGGCAGAAAAATTGTGGCAGGAAAATTGCAACAAAAAAAAGTACGGTAGAAAAATCGCAGCAAGAAAACTGCGACAGAAAAAATGCGGCAGGAAAAGTGCGGCAGGAAAAGTGCGACAGAAAAAATGTGGCAGCATAACGCTACAAGAAGAAAAATGTATAGTTTTCATATGTGTAGTGTTGAATTTATGAATCAAGTTGAGGGTTTTCATTGTAAATATGTTGGATGCTCTCTTGGGAGTTTATGGCTTGCTGTAGAGTTGGTCTGAAGAAAATCTACTGAAGTTTAGTATTGGTTCATGTTTGAGGGCTTTTGGTTAAAGTATGTTGCTAAATTTATTGGTACAAATAGAGGTTGTATAATAATGAGGGTCTAGCATATGGTTTTTGGTACAAACTTGTGGTATAGTGTTTGAGGTATATGTGATCATATCAGATTTGGATGATGAAATTGATGAGGGTTTTTGGTTGAGGTACATGTTGGGTACATGGTTGAGACAAGTAGTTGATGAGTTGGCACATGCATGAGGTGTATAGTTAATGATGTTGATACATCTTGATGAGTCATAGTTTATGTGTATTTGATGCATGATTGATACATATTTGGTTCATGGTTGATGCACTCGTTGATAGTACAGGTTGAGGTACAGGTTGGTGCATGGTTGATGCGCTTGTTTATGGTACATGTTGATTACAGGTTGTTTGGACATGTTATTGTGATAGGTTATTTGTACAGGTTTGATGCATGGATGATGCATTTGTTTATGGTACAGGTTGAGATACAGGTTTATGTATGGTACATGTTGGCACACATTATTGGTACAGGTTGTTACAGGTTGATTGGTACAGATTTACAACAGTATATCTCACAGTGATAATGTGACAGTGGTTCCATCATTCTACTTCTATGTCAAGACGGTCGGATGGGGAAATGATAAGTGGTTGTAGACACTTTCCGGTTGTAGCCGGAGAACATAGGGGGTTGTAGCCTCTTTTTGGTTGTAGTCAGAGAATTGGAGAGCTGGAGCTTCCCTCAGTTTGGAGCTTCCCTTGGGTTGTAGCCTGAGAAACTAGGGGGTTGGAGTCTCTTTCCAGTTGCAGCTGAAAAACAAAGGAAGTTGGTGCTTCCAATGAATGTATTCTTAAAGACATATAAGAAAAAACATTCTGTGGTTTCCTCCCGCTTCATAAAAACACTGGTGTACTATGTATGTGTATGATTTCTCATTTGTTCATTGTTTATTTACTATGCAATTATTGGATGATAATGTTACATTGATATAATATTTGCATATTGTGGTTAGAAAAGGATTGGATTGATCCCCTCTCTTAGTAGTCCAACAATTCGTATTAGAGTAGGTTCTTTTAGAAATTAGTTTAACCACTTAAAGGTAAATCATGGAGAGAAACAACATGTATAAAAATGGAATACCACAGTTTGATGGACATAAGTATGCATTTTGGAGCATAAGGATGAATACATATATACAGGCACAGGGATTTGGAATTTGACAATCAGTTGTAGATGGATACCAAGAACCAGTAGTTCCGTCGACAAATGAAAGAGAAATAAAACTCGGTCAAAATAATTCTAAAGCCACAAATGCACTTCTGAATGGTCTTTGTGAATCGGTATTCACCAAAGTTATACATTATAAATTTGCTAAAGAGATTTGGGACAAACTTCAAAATATTTATGAGGGAGATTCAAAATTCAAAGCAGCAAAGATTCAAACTTACAGAGGTCAGTTTGAACAACTAAAGATGAAGGAAGATGAGAATATTGCATCGTACTTCTTACGAGTCGATGAAACAGTAAATGTAATCATAGGATTGGGAGAAGAAATCAAATAATTTGTAATTGTTCAAAAGGTACTAAGATCTCTTCCTATGAGATTTGATCCTAAGATATCAACACTAGAAGAAATAGTAGATCTAGACTCAATAAGCATGGATGAACTACATGGAATCTTCACAACATATGAAATGAGAACTGAACAGGAAAATCCATATATAAAAGAAGAAGCTTTCAAAGCATCCAAAAGGTCAAAGCAAAAAGGAAAGAAAAAGGAAAAAAGAACATAGCAACAACAATGACATCTCAGAAGATGATGAATAAGTGGCCAACTTTGTTAGAAGATTGAACAAGGGAACCAACGATAGATATAGAGGTAAGCTTCATTTGATTTGTTTTAATTGTGATGGTATTGGTCATTTTTCTAACAAATGTCCTCATAAGAAAAATAAGAGGAATGATGAAGATTACTCAAATAACAAACAAACATATAAAGACAAAAGAACTGCAAAGAAAGTTTTCAAGAAAAGCTTATGCACCAAAGAAGACATTTCATCATCAGATGAAGATGAAGTCAGTGACACTGAGACACAAAGAGTTCTATTCATGGTAGTAGAAGACTCTGACAAAGAATACACCGAAGAAGATTATGAAGAGTCAGAAGTTGACTACCGAGAAGAATTGTTGTGTGCCATAGAAGCTATAAGAAGAGAAAATAAGAAAAACAAGAAGCTACAAGCATAACTAGACAAGAAATAATACACTCAGGAACTAGAACAAATGATCACAAATTTGAAGGTTCAAATAGAAGAAGATAAAATAATTGAAGAAGCATTCAAAGAACAACTAGAGGAAAGAGATAGGATCATTGGAAATTTGGAAGCAAAGATTGTCACATTAAGAAATGATCTTCAAAAGAAAAATATGCAGAACAACTCAAAAGTTTTGGATGACATTATCGGCAGTAAAAAAAACTCATCATGACAAGTCCAGACTTGAATACACATCAGAGAAGGAATTGTTCTGATCCATCCGACTTAGAGACTCCCAGGTAACATGAATATTGTACAGAGGGAGTCTATGTGATAGCTGTAACAGACCAAAGAACTATCCTTCAAGCAACTTGGAGAGTTTGAATAGACAGATCCAGAACAATCAGTTAGTAGAAGTACAATCAATTGTAGTAGTGAATACTTCATGATAGTACAATGATAAATGGGTCAACATTATGGACAATGTGCAGTAGAGTCTTGGAAATTATGGACAAAGATGGATTCATAAGAACACTTAACAGGTTTGGATAGATATATGACAATGGAAGAGAGCATGGATTCATAGATTGGTTAAGAGACAAAGGAACATTATCATAATGGATGATAATTACACAGAAAATAGCTCGAACAATGCTAATGGATTCAAAATTGACAGATATTTTTTGGACACATGCAGTGCATACAATTGTTCACATTCAAAATAGAGTAATGCTCAGAAACAACAATGACAAAACTTCCTACGAGTTATGGAAAGGAAGACCAACAAATGTGAAACAATTCAGAGTATTTGGAAGCAAATGCTACATCAAAAGAGAAGATGGAAGAATGAGAAAGTTTGACGCTCGTGTGGACAAAGGAGTACTTCTTGGTTACTCAAATACAAGGAAAAAACAAAAGTGTTACAATCTGAGGTTGAACAAAGTTGTGGAAAACATCAATGTAACAATTGATGAAATAGGTGGATGAGAATTAAAGGAAGAAGAAAATGAATCAATGGAACATATTTACGAAGAAGAAGCAGAAGATAAAGAAGAAGTAGAAAGGGAAGATGAAGAGGATCAGACCGAAGTAGAAGAGCAAGTTAAAGAAGTGTCTTTAAAGACACCTAGAAAATGAGTACAAAAGAATCATCCTTCAGATCAAATTATCAGAGAAAAAGATGCAGGAGTTGAGACTAGAAGAAGAATCCGTTCACCAGAACAAACACACCTAGCACTCTCATCTACGATTGAACCAAACAGTTTTGAAGAGGCCAACAAAGATAAATTTTGGAATAAGGCCATGGATGAAGAATTGGATCAAATAAAGAAGAATGACACTTGGAAATTGGTTCCAAGACCAAAGAATAAGAATGTGATTGGCACAAAGTGGGTATTCAGAAATAAATTGAATGAAGATAGACAGGTTACAAGGAACAAAGCTAGATTGATATGTAAATGATACACACAGGTTGAATGAATCGAATTTGAAGAGACATTTTCTCCAGTTGCCAGAATGGAAGCAATCCGATTTCTCCTAGCTTATGCATGCTCCAAGAATATTAAAGTGTATCATATGGATGCGAAATCAGTTTTTCTGAACGAGGAACTTGAAGAAGAAGTCTACATTGAACAACCAGAAGGATTTCAGTTGTCAGAGAACACGAATTATGTGTGTAAATTGAAGAAGGCCTTGTATGGTCTAAAACAAGCTCCTAGAGCATGGTACTCTAGA
>ML815135.1:14484-30152 GCA_009831015.1 Picea engelmannii
CATAAATTTTTTTTGAGAAGGAACAAAAAACAGTTGCTAAACAACCCTGTCCTTCACTCCAAGAATACCTCGCAACTATGCTAGTTTGTGCTCGTTGAAGATTTTGTTGAAGATGTAGATGTCTGCATGGATCTGATGAAGTATATGCACCATTGATATGTCCATACATATCCAATTTCTCTTCTTGTAATGAATAATATCCAAATAAAGTTTGGATGAAAATTTGAAAACCGTGCGGTCGTTTCCAGAAAAATGCTGAAATTTTGTTGATTTTAAAATGATCATAACTTCACTTCCCGAACTCTGTTTCGGACGATTTTTTTTTTAAATTGGATATTTTCCTAAGAGGAATTCAAATATCTAATTTGTTTCTGAAAATGTTTCTTACCAAATATCATAATTGACTCTTATGTGAGCGGCTCCATTTTTATCTCATGAGATGCATACATTGTGCATGGAAAAGTGTCTGCATGTGACTCTTGAGATCTATGCCATATATATCCCACATGAATTTCAAAAAAAAATTATGAAATGGAGTATACATCATCTTCAATTAATGGAATACAAATTTGTGCAAATACTTGTGTAGAAGACTCTTCAGAATAAAATGTTTGGTCTTTTGATGGCTTATGTTCTGGCTCTATCTGTTCAACCTTCTGCATGAAATATTCACAATCTTCTTTATTCCCGAATAGAACCTCCAATATAGTCCATAATTCATTTGGAGTTAATTCTTGTGATTCATCATATACTTGATGGAGAATTTCAGGAGAAATAAATCAGAGGATACATCCTATGGCCATATCTTGTTTATTGAGAAAATTGTTTTTATCATCGGTGGAATCAGACTCTACTTACATTGCCATAGTCATTTGGTACAAGCCTCTGCATCTGAGAATAAGTAGAATTTTTGGCTTCCACTCCAAATAGTTATGAGGCGTGAGAAGTATTGTCGGTGAATAATCCATCTTTTTTGCGTTCTTCAATCTTCAGTACCTGCAAAAATAATTTGGTCTATATTTTGCTTAGCAGTCTGTCGGATCTGATACCATGTAAATGTGTTGAACCTACACAGAACATATCTACCTAGAAAACACTACACACATTTGCAGAGAGAAAATTAGAAAGAAGAAGAATGAGAGAAAGATTAGAAGAATTCTCATTAACCATTTTCCACACTCAAAGAGTGAAAATTTTACAATAGATATAGGGTACATGAGTAAATAATGCACCATAGTGGTGGTCTAGAGTGATATGGACACACACCAATAGTTACGAGAGTAAACTTCCACTTAGTCTAGTCTCGCAGGCAGTTACGTGAGTGAAATGCCACCTATTCTGAGTTAACTAGTCTATCAGTCTTCAGTTACTGACTAAAACATAGTGAGGTGAGGAGGAGATTAGGGAATCATTAGTAATGCACTAGTCTGGTGATGATCCCAAGGAAAATGTGCATTATCTAATGATTATCCCAATGTTGCATGGTGATAATCTCAATGTAGCATCTAGACTCCACTCAACTAATCAAACTGAAGTGACAACTGAAGAGAATATTCTCCCTAGAGGAGTATTCTTCCTAAAATATAGGAGACTGAATAATGACTAATAAATAAGGAAAAAACTTAGGAAAAATAAATCCTAGATGTGTGTGAAGTAACTCCAACACCATGTAATTGATTTTTCAAAAATCTATTTTGATTGAACATCTACATTAACCCATTTTGCTAGTTGTACAAAATGAAAGAAAAATAATGTGTGATAATTTGAGTGGAGAATTGTGTTGCAATGCTTTTTTCACTAGATCATCAATTTTTGTAATCTGGTTTGTTCTTCATTTCAGATCAAAAAATCTGGGAATCTTTTCAATGGGTTTGATGTTGGATGGTTAACATTTCCTTATTGATGATTTACCTTGAATTACTTTATGATCTTTCATGAAAACACTTTCATTGTTGTTTCACCGGATTTGTTGCTTGTAGCTGGGTTATATTCTCATTCTTTTAGCCAATTTTCATCATTTTTGTGACTAACATTCTAGCTTCATATTTATTTTATTTTAGTTTTCTTTTTCATGAATTGACTTTTGATTTCAACGGTTTCTTTCTTCTTGTACATATTGCTTCCATATTTTGATTTTAATGTTGGTATATTCCCTAAACTAAATTGACTTATGGGTCTTCTTTGAGGATTACTCTTTAAAATTTCGGTGAGGGATTGGTCCAATTCTGGTCAAATAATGAAGAATTTTTTTTCCAAGTCATAATATGCATGGGATGCTCTATCTGAATGTGCATTCATGAAGTTATTAACTGTGGGTATGGATTGATAGTTGTGGTGGAACACATGTGCCTACTAGGCATACTATGATAATCCAGAAGTATAGGAAAGTGTCTATATACCTTTTTCTTTGAACTCCATTCACTTCAAATTAATAAAATGGTCAATACTATGATGGTTTTTGGGGAGACCTATGGGTTAACCTAAAATGCATGAAATATACTCAACAAATCAAAGCAACTCGTGTATCGCCCCACTTCCTTCACACCCTATGTACATATGCATATCTATATATAAATCTAAAAGGGTGAGAATGTTATGAAATAAAAAGAAAAAATGAAGTTGAAATCACTATTAATAGTGTGGGAAGTACAAGTAAACCCATTAGCGATATGAACGCTTGCTCGCAGCATGGCCATACCGAGGAAACTTCGACAAGGTTATGGATGCTTGCTGGCAACAAAGCAATGCCAGGAAAAGAGAGATGAGGAACAAACATATGTAGATGTTTTCCTTTTATAAAAGTGAAAACCCATGGTTGAACCAAAGCTAGTCTAAAGTGTGTAGCCAATAAAAGGATTTACTTCATTATTTATCTCTTTGAAAAAAGTGTGGTAGATTACTAGTACTAGAAACATTGGGTTATATATTTTAGAATTTTGGCATCATTGTGGTACCCATGACTATTGGAAAAAAAAATTGTAGTCTTGTTGAGCTTATCTTTACAACTCAGATGTAAATTAATGACCCTCGACTTCTATTGACAGATATAACTAGTTCTTCCAGTGCGTCGCCATTTGTTGTGACCGCAACAACCCTCATTTAATTGTTTTTTACAAGTAAAAGGACATAGATCCCCTAACCTGTTTCTTAATCCTCTACTACTTGATCCTAGCACTATATCCTTTCCTACATTGAGGGAGTTAGAGATTTTAGCTTGATTGATGATTATCTTTGATGGGTGTTGGTTATTTCTTTTAATCTGATGATTTCAAATGTCTTCATGTTACTTCTTGACCTATGATGTTTTTTTGATAGAATTGACATGTCATCTTCTAACCTTTTGTTGATTCTAAAGTGCTTGGTGATCTTATGCAGTGACAGGGTTTGTTCTATTGCATGTCCCGATTGACTAATTCAAACTATGCATCTTCCTACTGACATGATTTTTCTTCATGTTTTCATATTTATGCTTTAGCATTTAGATACTACTCACCTGTTTCGAACTCTAAGTCTAAATCACATAATTGTTGATCCTTATTTTGAATTGAGACTTGACAAATGTAGTTTCAGGGCATTCATCTACAACCACCATGTTATCGTTGAATAAACCTAACACTCTCTTCTAAATTGGCTTAAAGGCAGGGAATATGTTTTTTATAGTATTGACAAGTCTTCTTTTAGTCACATGGCTAATGTCATTCTTATTTTTTATAACAGTAGGTTTTCATAGACACTTCATTCGTGTGACCGCTTCGGCCTTGAGAGGCCTATTCGAGAATCTTTTGATCCTTGTCCATGACATAGACCTTGATTCTTTCATGGCTTCTCCTTATTGGGAAGAAAATTACCTTCGCTTGTAGTTGCTTCGAGGTACAAATACCCAATGATTTCTGACCTACCTTCCCCGCAAGCATGTCCTTGAACCTCTTCATATTGGTTTGTACCAGGACCACTCTCAGTCTTACCTCTCGCCAAAATCCATGGCATAAGTCCATTCAACTTCCCAATTTTGATTCCTTGTTGTACTATCGCCTTATGCCTATTAGCTATATGTCGCATGAAAGATGGCCTAATGTAGAAACCTTTTCATCGACTTGATCGATTCCAAATCCTCGCGATCTAAGCATTTATTCCCTCTAAGATGTGTATATTGAGTTGATTGACTTGTCGTGCATGTTTGGATGGAGTCGACGTCATGTTTCTACTCATCGTAACTTGCGACGTTAAAACATCACATGAAGCATTTTCCTTTCCCTTTCATCACTTTCCCTTTGTCGCAGCTTAATTGTCACATCCTTGGTCACCATATGCCTCACTCCTCTTCATAACGTCTGATTTCCTGAATCCTAGCCTATACATTTTTTTCTAAATTACAGCCCCTAAGTGCAAAACCTTGACCGATGAAACCCTAAGGAGGCATGGAACCTGGACTCGTGAAATCTCTTCTTAATTTTCTAACTTGTGATTTAATTTAATTTAATTTAATTTTTCTTTATTTTTGTATATATTTTATTTTATTGTATGCATATTATTTTATTTTATTTTAATTAATTTTTATTTTATTTTTGTAAATTATTTATTTTTATTTTCCCATGATTTTCCCATGGTTTTTCCTTAATATTATTTCAAGTATTTTCTTTTACATAAGGGAAAATTTATTCATGTTAAATATTTTACATGGGGTAAACTCTTCTTTTTATAGGGATAAACTAATTTTTACTTTCTTTTTCCTTTTCTTTTTTTTACTAAACCCTAACATACATTTTGTTTACCTTTTTATTTTCTCCTTCACACACTAGAAACCTCATGTACTATCCCATGACCCATGACCTAATTTTTAGGATTCCCCATATTTTAGGAAAGATTCCCTATTTTCAAGGAAGTCTTATTTTTTAGGAATTTCCTACTCTTTAGGAGTTTCTTCCTACCCTCCCCAGATGGCATGGGAACCAACCATATTATCCTCGTTAAAAGTTTTATTATTCCTAAATGCCATTAAATTCTCAGCAAAATATATCATAACACGATTGGTGATTATTTTCATTGCAAGAATTTAATTAATATAAAAATGGATGAGAATGAATGGTTTAATATTATTTTATTTCATCCATTCTACCGTAATCCCGATGACCATACATGTTGAATATTATTTAATTTTCCTTTCAGAACGTGCACCTTTTTAAATCATTATTTAATATATTTTTTAAAAAAAGAAAATTCCATGCATTGATGTGATCATTGACAAAATGAAGTGAAATGTGCAAAAGTGAGAAGGGAAAAGGGTTTCATAATATTTTATTAGTTTGTTTAATACATGTTGGTCGAGAGTGGATCGTCGACGTCGTCCATGGTGAGTCCACTTAGTTTTACCACACTACCACCTTAAAAGAAAATCCTGACGACGAAATGATCAAACCACCTTACCTTTTAATATTATTTTAATACTTGAAATGCATGCACCCTTTTAATATAGAAAATCCTGACGACGAAATGATCAAACCACCTTACCTTTTAATATTATTTTAATACTTGAAATGCATGCACCCTTTTAATATTATTTTAATACTTGCTTTAAAATCCCGTGCAGTAAGCTCGATGACGAATAAAGTCAAGTGATATTATCAACGAAATAAGTCAAGGGAGCTTATTAGTGAAAATTGAAAGGGATCTTCGGTGAAATGGGTAAGTGGAATGTGAGCTCACAAGAAAAAATCTCGACAACGACTATGGGGACCCCATATTGCATTATTACTAGCACAGCCATATAATTGTGGTTGATCAACGTCGAAAGGTTAATAAGATGAAAAGAATCCTTAAAAGAATATATTAAATTTTATTATTGATTAACAAATAAACGGTTGAGCTTCATTTATCTGGTGTTAATATTTTAATTTATGTTAATCATTTAGGTGGCAATTATTATTATTTCGTATTTTAATTTTTGTTTGTTTCATTATTTAATTTGTTATATATATATATATATATATATATATATATATATTATTTTTGTTATTTATTTACTTTTGTTTAATTTCTTTTTTAAAATTTTCTTTGATAACATATGATTTTAACTTTGTAAATAAATGTAAAATAATGTAAATAATTTTATTATTTATTATTTATTATTTATTATTTATTAATTTTGATTTTATTTTTAATTATTTTCATAATTTTTAAAAAAGGGAAAATTAACTAAAATTAAACTACGAGCCACATGTTCCATGACCTCCCGATTCTTATTCAAACTATTTGTAGAGGCTGAACCATTTAAATCATTGTTTGACAAACTTTATGATGCAAGTAAGACTCCTTTTTGAAGCTTGAAGTTTAATGGTCTAGATTAAACCACAAGCTAAATCGATGGTTGTTGAGAGACGATCTTTAAATGGGAATAATGTTTGCTACAAGTGTCATAATTGGGTCCATGATACCTTTTTGTAAAGACATCGGATAGAGGAGTGCAGTGGAAAAGGTATCCATGCCAAACAGGTGATAGAAGACACCAGAAAATGCAGAAAACAACAGACCAGGAATTCAGGGGTAGAAATGAATGTGCAAACTTCAGGAATCCATATCCAAGGCTATGGTAAAAAAATCAGGCCTAAGATAGTTCAATGGAAATTTTTAGAAGCGAATAATGTAACAAAATCAAAAATGCTAGAAGATTGAGAGTAGAAATGGTCTGAAAATGCAAAACCCATAAGGAACCCAAATTCAGATGAAAAATGGCTATGCGGACTTCAATCAGTCATATCTCTAACTATAGGAAACGAAATCAAGCCAGCAAGGAATCGATGGAAATATAAGACATAGGAGAAGAATACAAGATGATCTTGTATAGCAATATAAAGCCATAAATTCCCAAAACAACTCAAGAAATTCAGAAAATGACTCAACAGAAAAAGATACAAATGTTTGCAAATTAATGTTATTTTTGAGCTGCCTGAGGGAGAAAATAACCTCCCAGAAGACTCTCTAATTAATGTTTGTAACCCCCACCTATTAATTTTGAAAATATGAAACAAATTTGAAATGTAAATAAGACAAAATTAGGGGAAAATGAAACGAATAGTCATGGAAGTTGAAGAGTCTCTCTCTTGTTTTATAAAAGAGATCTTCTTGAATGTAATAAGGGGGACTTTTTCCCTTTGTAATGAAAGATGGTACTTTTACTTCCAATTTAATACAGAGTAGAAAACATTTTGAAGTCATAATTGTTTGTCAATGCTTGTGGAACTATTCTACACTTTTATTTGTGGTTTAAGTTTTCTGGGTATTGATCATCTGAACTATTTATGTGCTTAGTATCTAGAATTCTTATGATGTTGTGATTTCTAAAGAGTGCAGGGATGATGTTACAAATATCCTATTCAACTATTTGAGATGATATTTACAATATTATTGATATAAAATATTGTTTATGCCATGAACTATTTCTGTTGTCCAAGTATCATTTTAAGTTGTTCTCTTATATTAGTTTTTCTCCCAGGATAGGTTAGAATTAGTTATATCAGATTAGTTTGATTTTAGTTAGATTAGTATTAGGATTAATTGNGGGGGGGAGTCTGTTGTATTTCCCATTTTTATTCTTTTAATTCTAAGAAACAATGAATCCCATAAACTTGTCATAAATGTTACACCAAACGAGAGTAGGTCTAATTAGTACCTTCCATCAGGCGTTCTCCCTTTCCTGATTGACAATCCATTTAGATACGTCAACACAAATTAAACCCTTTTACCATAATATACCTTTAAAATCAACTTTCAAAGGAATGATTAGTATGAATTAATTTGAATTGATGGAGAATTTTATCACGAAGGTCATCATTAATATATTCCTTTTAATATTTTAACCACTTGTAAATTTTTGTAAGATTTACATTAAGTGTGATTTTGGGAGAGTGACAACATGAGACACATATTACCGTAGAGGAATGGAGGATCGAATGTATGTCAAGAAATATTGGAATCAAGACAAACCTGCAGACCTGCGAACCTGTGGTGAAAACTCAAGAAACAACTAAGTATAAGATTGGACCGGTCATACGTGAGGGGGGGGGTTGAAGATTTATGACCTACTAACCCATGGTGAAGCTGAAAATAAGTTTTGAGAGAGAGAGAGAGAGAGAGAGAGAGAGAGAGAGAGAGTATGATAAAATGACAAAGTATGATGTGAAATGAGGATGGTGGAACATGATAGTGCATTTTGAAAACGACAAAGCTTCGGACTTAAACACGAATATGTGACAAACCAATGATAAAATCAAAAGAATCTAATTATTGGTGTAAAATGGATACAGTGTAATAACATGATGCATTTTAGAGGAGGAAAAACTTTGTACAATATTGAAGTTGACTCATGAACCTGGGACAAAGTGAAAAAAAAATCTATGTGTTGAAAAGAAAATATACAAAAGAGTTCTCAAATGACTTAACACATATGAGGGTCAACAACCTTGAAGATGTGGAGACATTATTTACTTGCAAGAAAAATTGTATTAATGACAAACCATAGTGGGTTGAGGTACTTATGTGATCAGCCACATTTAAATGTTATACATGCCATATGATGGCTCTAATCGGTGAGTTTTATTTTGAAATCAAACACATTAAACACAAATAAAATTGAGTGATAGGTGAATCCAGTAGAATCGTGCAAAAGTTACACTTAGTAGTAGAAAGCACATGCAAATATGATATAAAACAAAGAATCATAAATTCCCTACAGGGTGATGAACACTTAAATTTAATAAAAGAGAGCTTGGAGAAAGAGCCCAAAAGGAAGATATATGAAGGTTATCATCTCATAGAATATGGATTGTTTTTGTACAATAACATATTGTACGTACCAAATTTGATCAAGCTAAAGAGACTCATCATGGATGAGTTTCGTAGGATACCCTATGTGGGTCATCCGAGTTATCAAAAGATGATAACAACAACAACAAAAATGTATTTTTGGCTGGGGATGAAAAATGATATAGCTGAATACAATGCCAAATGCTTGAAATTCCAACAAGTCAAGGTTGAGCACATGAATCCAGCATGTTTACTACAACTAGTGTAGATTCCAAAATGGAAATGTGAGGTTATCTAGACATGGAATTCATCACAGGATTACCAAGAACAACAAGACAAAAGGATGGAATCATGGTGGTGGCGGAAAAGTTGAGTAAGGAAGCTCACTCTATTCCAATTAATTCCACTTATAAATAAATAAATGTTGTTGATAGTTTTATAAGATAAATTTTCAAGTTGCATGGCATGCCCATGACAATTATTTCAAATCGGGATGTGAAATTCACATCGAATTTATGGAAAGGTATATTTACATGCTTTGGAAATAAGTTGAGTTGTATTGGATCATTATGTTGTTTGTCATCTATCTCAATGCTTTCAAAGTGGAAAAAATTGAAGGAATCAACTTGCAGGGTCATTTTAGTGGTTGGTCCCAATTTGGAAAATTGGGGTCCAAAACCTTATCAATCCATTTTGAGGCATTAAACAACATTTTTGGGGGTTTTTGTGTCCACAACTTGTGCACACCCCCTTAATGGTGTTCTACACTTTGATACCTTTCCAATGGTCGTGCATCAATCGAAGTTCTTATGAAAAAGTTATGCCTCCCGCAAGTTGACCTATCATGTTGACCACCATGGTACAAGAGGATGCCACGTGAGCCCCCATTACTCATGCATTTGGGGCTATCCACATGAGTTATTTCAAGAAGATTCTAGAAGGTTAAAAACCCTACCACATTTATGGATTGAGGAAGTCAAAAACCTATCCTTAGATGGTTATCGAGATATGTTAAATACCGAACCACTAGGAGTAGAAGGGGTTCCATTCTATGTTATTGTATTTTGCTCCATATCATAGAAGAACAACTGGGAGTGGGAAATTATAAAGGATAACATAGGGGTTTAATGTTATGTAGCAGACTAATAGGCCACATGTATTAGGTAGCTCTATAGGAAGTGTCTTCTCCTTTGTACTTTCATTATTTCCATACCAAAGAAAAGAGAGTAGAGTATCCTCACCTTTTAGTTGGGTTTTATCCCGTAAGGATTTCCGAGCTAAAATATTTGTGTTATCTAGTGGATGGTGTGTGATTGTACTTTACGTTTTTGCATTTTATCTATTTCACACATAAGAAAAAAATCAATAACTAAATATTCTGGAATCTAAAGAAATTTAACCTTCATAGTGTAGATTTCAATTTTATTTATCATATTTGTTGTGATGAACTATTCCAGTGGAATATCCATGGTAGTTTACAAATCAATTGTTAGATTTCAACATTATTTACCATCCTCAAACAGATGGGAAAACTGAGAGGGTAAACGGAGTGTTGGAAGATATGTTGAGGATTGTATGTTATGCACCAACCTAAGCAATGGGAAGTATATCTATCCTTAGTAGAATTTTCATATAATAATTCCTATCAAGAGTTATTAAAAATAATCCATTTTGAGTCTCTATATGGAATAAAATGTAGAATTCCAATAATTTGTAACAACCTAGTGGATAAGATTTCACTTGGACTCAATATGTTGAAGGATATGGAGAAAGAATTGGTTATAATTAAGCAGAATCTGAAAGTGAATCAAGACATGAAAAATAACTATGTTGACAACAAACTGACTCATAAAGAGATCAAAGTAGGATATCATGTGTATATCATAGTCAAGAATAAGATAAGATACTTAATAATGGGTAATTGTGGCAAGATAGAACCTCGCTACTGCAAACCTTTCGAGATACTAGAAAGGGTGGGATCGGTTGTTGGATTACTGAGAGGGGGGGTGAATTAGTAATAGAGAAATTTAATCATTTTTCACCATAAAATGCAAGTGTTATATCAATGTAGCATTATCATCCAATAGTTGCAGAGTAAATAAACAATGAAAAAATGAGCAATCACACACATACACAGTACACCAGTGTTTTACATGGAAACCCAAAGTGGGAAAAAACCACATAATGCTTTTTCTTATATGTCTTTAAGAATTACATTCATTGCAAACACCAACTTCCTTTTTTTCTAGCTGCAACTAGAAGGAGGCTCTAACTCCCTAGGATACAACCTAAGTGAAGCTCCAACTCCCCAATTATCTGGCTACAACTAGAAGGAGGCTACAACCCCCTATGTTCTCCGGCTACAACCAGAAGGTGGCTATAACAACCCGTCCTTGCCCCGTATAACCTCCCTGACATATAAGTAGAATGATGGAACCAATGTCACACTATCACTATGATATATACCGATGTAAACCTGTAATAATCAACCTGCACAAAACAACCTGAACCATGCATCAACCTGTACCTCAACTTGTAATCAACTTGTACCATAAACAAGTGCATCAACCATGCACCAACCTATACCAAAAAACATGTAATCAACCTGGACCATAAACACGTGCATCAACCATGCACCAACATGTACCTCAACCTATACCATCAATGAGTTCATCAACCATGCACCAAACCTATACGAATAACCTGTCACAACCACCTGTCCAAAAAACCTATCACAAAAACATGTCTCATCAATATTATCAACCAAATCAGATCTACTCATCAATATCAATCACCAAGACAATTCTCAAATATGTGCATCAACCAAGCATAACACAACAACTCATAATCATCACCAAGATCAATATGTGCTTCTAATAATATACCAATACAAGTATGCTACATCATTCCTAAACCATGTTTCAACAATACTACTAACAAGTTCCTCCAACCATGTACCAAGTATATATCAATCATGTATCAACTACTCATCAAATATGACTTATCAATATGTACCAACATCATCAACTATACACCTCATGTATGTTCCAATTCATCAACTACTTGTCTCAACCATGTACCCAACATGTACCTCAACCAAAATCCCTCGTCAATTCCATCATCCAAATCTGATTTGTAACTTTGTAATAGACCTGGTGTATATGATCACTGCAAACCTTCCTGAACATTAACAACAAGAGACTAGCATTTTCATCAAACTTACTTTAGTGTCACATGACTAGTTTTGGATTAGTCAACAACCCTAACTTGAAATAATCATAATTATGTACATGTAATGAATAAAGATTTGAAAATAGTACAAAATTTGTTTTAGTTTGTTTTATGCAATTCCTCCAAGTGTCACTACTTGGAACCTCTCAGAAAAGGACGTATAGCAAAAATGGCATACCTTGTTGAATTCTAGCTTATTCTAGAGAGTGAACTTGTAGACGTTCCCCACACGGAAAATTTGTTGTATGGATATGAAAATTGTACACAGAATACTACAAAAGGTACTCTAACCAACACATATGGTATTACTGAATTTGGATATGTTATGAAGAATTTATGATGTTTTTACCCGAAACACATGTTTTAGACTAGATTTAGGACTAGCCACAAACCCTATTTTCCATGGAGTGTAACTCCAAAAATACAATGACCCACAAGCTTAAATTTGTACCACAAATACTTGGATATGTTTTCTCAACGGCCTCCCAATTTCACAGTCTGAATCATTCTATAAAAAACTTTATTGTGAAAATGATGAGATGACCTGTAAATAACATACCTTAGAAAGCATCATCAAAAGAATTTATCCTCCCTTGAATTTTGGCCTTCTTTACTTCACCTTCCCTCTGAAATTTGGCTTAGATATCCTTTGGTTACCTCAGGTACCTATCTATATTCAATATGATAAAGTGTTATTAAAATGAGAGATCATTACCTCTTATTTATACTTTCATGTAGCTTCCTCAAGGGGTTACCTTTTAACCATCTTAGCCCACTTTCCTTATTTTAGGGTTAACCCACTTCTAATTTATCTATTAACTTTATTATTTAAATAAATTTTTTTGTATTCACTTTGAATTATAGTACAGTCATCACTTCACTTTATTATTTAAATTACCTTCTAAAATCTCTTAAACCACTTTGACTACTTTGATCTGTTGGGGCTTCTAGATGACTCATGAGGGTTCTCCAACTTCACATGGCCATAATTATCTAACTGTGAGGAGTTATGTGACATTCTACATACCACTAAAAATGGAATGACATGTACTATCCATATAGAATAGTTGTTCTTTCAAATATATCAAAACTCATACCATTATCCATCAAACAAACTTGGGTTCATTACCCAAACTTGGGTTCTCCAACTTCTCATGGCCATAACTCTCTAACCATGAGGAGTTATGTGACATTCCACATACCACCGGAAATGGAATGAAATGTACTATCCATATAGAATAGTATTAACTTCAAATATATTAAAACTCATACCAGTATACATGAAATAACCTTGGGTCCATTACCCAAACCTTTGTGCTATCAGAATTTGCTACCAGACATTCTCCAAGGGTTGAAATCAATCACTAAGGGTTGAAATAAATCTACAACGTCACTCTCCAATGGTTGACATCAATGAAAACCAAAAATCCATACCAATTGTCCATCAACCTAAGCCAGTTGTCTGACAATCTACCCCTTTGGAATTGATGGAAACACCAACATTGATGGAAACACTTAGTCATGATAACATTCATGATTATACTCCTCATCAATGTTTATATCTCTCCCCCTTTGACATTAATGGAAAAGGGTATCTTCATTTGGGGTTTCTCCCCCTGACTGAACTCTCCTTGGGGATGCTCCCCATGTCTACATGCATTTCATGTTTCTTTGTGTTTATAAGCCTATGATTACTCTCTATCCATTCATATGAATAATATCTCCCCCTTTGACAAATGGTATCACTCTGAAGTCATATCGCTTATTCTTCCCTTGTGAAAATTGCTCCCCTTGGAAACATTCCTCTATGCTCTCTCTCCAAACATTTACCTTTGCATCTGATAAATCTCTCCCCCTTTTTCATCAATGGAAAATGTATCTTTCCATCTGGGGTTGCTCCCTCTAACAAAACTCTTCTTGAAACTGATCTCCCAAACTGAATTGTCCTATTTATGGTGCTTCCTCGTGTACATCTAAGACATATAAGATAATCATTCAAAAAAATTCATTTTGGAGTAGAAATTACTCCTAGTCTCTAGCGAAGATACTCAAAGGCTTCCCATGGAAGTGGTTTTGTAAAGATTCCTTCCACTTGTTTTTTTGTTCCCACATATTCAAATATGATGTTCTTATCTATAACATGTTCCCGTAGAAAGTGATACTTGACTGGAATGTGCTTCATCTTGGAGTGCATCACCGATTTCTTTGAGATAATGATGGTGCTTGTATTATCACAATAGATTGGAATGGGATCATGATACTCAACATGCATATCTGTCAGAGTTTGTTTCATCCATAGAACCTGTGTACAACATCTTACTGCTGAAATATACTCTGCATCGACTATAGATAAGGATACTAATGATTGTTTATTGCTTAGCCATGATACTAAACACTCACTAAAGTAGAACACTGCTCCACTAGTGCTTCATCGTTCATCAATGAAACCTAACCAATATGCATTTGTGTAGGAAATAAGTGATACATAATTTCCTTTTGGATACCATAATACAAACTCTTATGTTCCTTTGAGATATCTAAAAATCCTCTTTACTGCTAATACATGCGATTTCTTTGGTGCTTCCTAAAATCGTGCCACCTATCCAACTACCTACATTACATTTGGTCTGGATGTTGTCACACATAGTAACCTACCAATCATTGACCTGTATTGCCTCTGGTTTGTAGACTTTGAATCATCATCTTTTCTCAACTTGCAACTGGTTTGCATAGGAGTGATAACTAGTTTACAATCTTCCATTCCGAGCCTCTTTAGCATTTCTCTGATTAACTTAGTTTGAGAAATAAAAAATCCTTGGTTTCTTTGACATATATTAATGTAGAGGTTGTTGTCTGTGATTCTTTTCCATAGTTTGTAGGGAGTTTTGTCATTGTTTTTTCTGAGCATTACTCTGTTTTGAATGTGAACTGTTGTATGCACTGCATGTGTCCAAAAAATATCTGTCAATTTGGAATCCATTAGCATTGTTCAATCCATTTCATGTGTAATTATCATCCATTATGATAATGCTCCTTTTTCTCTGAACCACTCTTTGAACCAATCTATGAATCCATTCTCTCATCCATACTTTCCAAGACTCTACTTGTGCAATTGTCCATAATGCTGACCCATTTATCACTATACTATCATGAAGTCTTGATTAATCCATCAAATTGTACTTCTTCTAACTGACTTCTCTATATCTATCTTCTCAAAATCTGCAAGCTGCTCGAAGGATGGTTCTTTGGTCTATCACAACTATCGCATATGTTGGATCATGTTGTCATTGATTCCAATGGTTTGATCGATTGATGTCAAGTGATTGATTGATGTCAAAGGATTGATTGATTGATGATTGATGTAATATAATATGTATTTTCCTTGATGAGAATGCATAGATGAATATGGATCAATGATTTTTCATTGATATGATGAAGATGGATCAATGAGTTGTCATTGATACATGATGAAGATGGATCGTTGTGGTTCTATTAGTATATGATGCATTGTTGGAAAAATGTATAGATGACTCATTATTGTCTTATCATGATTGATAAGGTGCACAAATGGATGAACTCCAAAGTGGTCCCCTTATGGTGAAATCCCTCACGGGAAGACTCTTTACGGATTGAGTTAT
>ML815135.1:30413-75618 GCA_009831015.1 Picea engelmannii
AAAATGGGTTAAGTGACCTAGAGGATGAAAGTATAAATAAGATAGCAATGGTCTCTTGTAGATCATCCTTTTTGTGGATCAATGGAGAGCCTCTTGTGAGAATATCTTTTGGAGTATTGATGGAGAGCTTCTTGTGAGAGCTTCTTGAGAATTTTTTGTGTGGAACACTTGAGAATATTGAAGATCTATAGGTGATTGAGGTAACCAAGGATATCCAAGCCTAATTTCAGAAGGAAGGTGAAGAAAAGAGGGCCAGAATTGAAGGGAGGATAAATTATTTTGATGATGTTTTCTAAGGTATGTTATTTACAGGTCATCTCACCATTTTTGCTATAAATTGTTTTCTATAATGATTCAGACCGTGAAATTACTATTCCATTGAGAAAAAATACCCATGTATCTGTGGTAAAAAATTCATCTTGTGGGTCGTTGTATTTTGGGAGTTACACTCCATGGAAAATAGGGTTTGTGGCTAGTCCTGAAACTAGTCAAAAACAGGTGTTTCAAGTAAAAACATCATAACTTATTCATAACATATCCAAATTCAGTGAGACAAAATGTTTTGGTTATATTACAATATTTAGTATGTTTTGTAACAGTTCCATATCAATTCAATGAATTTTTTGTGTGTGGCACGCTCTACAAGGTCGCTCTCAAGAATAAGCCAGAATTCAGCAAGGTATGTCATTTTTTCTATAACTCCTTTTATGAGAGGTTACAATTAGTTCCACTTATAGAAATTTCATAAAACACATTGATGAACATTGTGTATCAGTTTTAGATCTTTATTCATTACAGGTACAAAGTTATGATTATTTCAAGTTGGGGTTGTTGACTAATCCAAAACTAGTCATGGTTGAGACAAGAAGTTGATGAGTTGGCACATACATGAGGTGTATAGTTGATGATGTTGGTACATATTGATGTGTCATTGTTGATGAGTAGTTGAAATATGATTGGTATATACTTGTTACATGGTTGGATGCACTTGTTTATCGTACAGGTTGATTACAGGTTGTTTGGCACATGTTGGTGCATGGTTGATGCACTTGTTTGTGTTGACAGATTGCTATTTTTTTAGGATTGTTGCCTCATCTCAGTTGGTGCTAATAATTTAATCTTATTCTTTCATATAGAGCTGGTGCTCTTGTAGATTTGTACTCTGTTCAGTTGTTGCTGAAAAACCCCCCAGATTGAAGTCCATAATAAAAAGAAAAATTGTACATACATCTTGTGTTATTTGTGTTCCTTGTGGAGATGATTTGTTGATGATATGTTGCTGATATATGTTGCATATATGTATTCACATATAACTGATTATAAATGACAGCAATGAGTAAAGAGAAAATGTTGAATGTTAAATAAGTAGTTTTTGTGTAAGAGGGAAGTTTTGGGAAAAAGATCCCCACACTCATTCACCCCCTCTCCCTCTAAGTGTGGTAGGTGTGTCCAAAAACATAGACTCCCCCTATCTAATATTCATATTACCTGGGAGTCTCTAAGTCGAATGGCTCATAACAATTCCTGCTCTGATGTGTATTCATCATCATCTTCATTGGTAGATTCATCATCTCTCTGAGCTCTGACTTCTTTCTTTCTATCTGTGGATTCATCTTTACTACAATTCCTGAAAGCACAATCTCTTGAACTTGTTCCTTATTTACTTGTCCTTCTTTTCTTTCAATTATTTTCCAAACCTTTCTATATCTGACATCTTTCTTTTTCTCTGTAGAATTTTCTTCATATCATTTTATTTCCAATCTTGCGATCTCTGAGACCTAGTCTTTGTTCACCTGTTCTTCGTGTTTTCTTATCCATACTTTCTTATATCTGATATCAGTGTTCTCTTTCATGGAAGTATCGTTCATGCTTCTACAATCAATTGCTATGTGTCCATAGTTATGACATTTCTAACATTTAATGTTACATGGGGACACATGCACTTCTTGCTTGAAAATTTCTTTTATAATCCCTGCAATCTGCAACCTTATGTCCAAAATTAGTACAATAAAAACAATGACCATAAAATAAATTTGCATACCTAGGAGTGAATGATCTTCTTTGGGGTGTAGTCCTTCTAAATTTTTGCCTTGACTGATCATGATCATGATTGAAGCTTCTTTGTGGCTTGAACATGAATGTTGTTCTTGAAGATGTGTCTTCAATAGTTTTCTTAGATTCAGGTTGACCATGATTCCTTCCTTTGAGTACTTCTGCATAACTCTTTCTATTTTCTTCATTTTTCTTTTCTATCAACCTTGAGTGATTCTCTTCATTCTCTATAACTGATGTGGATGTTTCTGTCTCTTCAATGTTCTTGTTGAGCTTGACGATTTTACTTCTCAATGTGAAAACTTCTTCTTCAAGCTTCTCAACCTCTTCTTCTTTCTTCATTATCTGAGACTTCATGACTTCTTCTGTTCTTTTCGCTTCTTCAAGCTGAATTTTTAATGTGATTATTTCTTCTTCAAGTCCTTTATCTTCTTAACCAACTGGTTTAGATCGTTAGTTCTTTCCTTAAGATGATCTGTCAATATCTTCTCTCTCATTTATGCTTCTTCCTTCCATGCTTCTGTGTTGGCTTTCAAATACTTCTTTTTATATTCAATATTATCTTCGATCTTTCTGGCTTCTTCTAGCTGAGTTCTTAAGTTCTCGATGACCTATTGGGCTTATTCAAAAATGTGAATACTTTCCTTTTGTTTCATCAATTATTTCTTGAGTGACTTGTTTTCTTCTCTTAGTTCATCTAAAGAACTAATAAATTATGATTCATAATTGTCTTCCTTTTCAATTAGTTTTTCTGTCTCATTTCCTTCATGGCATTCTATTTCAAGATGTCCACGTTTTTCACAATTAAAGCAGAACAACATACCTCTGGTGATTATGTACTCTTCATCTTCTGAATTTGTTTGACATGGTGAACATAATTCTTCTTGATCTGTATCTGCATCTTCTTTGGCATTTTCTGAATCTGCGATGGGTGAAGAATATATGTCATGTAACTTATCCCAAATTTCTTTGGATGATGAACATTTACAAACCTTTTCTATTACCATATTAGGTAATCCTTCCCAGATGAAATCCATTTTTATTTTGTTATTCTTCTTCAATTCCTTCTTGGTTGCAGTCTTTTCCCTTTTTGAACTATCATATCATGTAACAACCGATAGCCAAATATAATATCCATGTTCCTGTAAAAATACTTTTGTCCTTCTACTCTACATCTCATACTTAAAACCATTCTGACCATTAAACATTGGTACTCCATTCTCAGAATAATCCATGATCTCCTTCTAGTGGTTAAAATGTTTCTTGAAGGAACTGGCTCTGATCCCAATTGTTGGATTACTGAGAGGGGGGTGAATCAGTAATAGAGAAATTTAATCCTTTTTCACCATAAAATTCAAGTGTTATATCAGTGTAGCATTATCATCCAATAGTTGCAGAGTAAATAAAAAATGAACAAATGAGCAATCACACACATACAAAGTACATTAGTGTTTTATGTGGAAACCCAAAGCGAGAGAAAACCACAGAAATATTTTTCTTATATGTATTTAAGAATTAGATTCATTGGAAGCACCAAATTCCTTTTTTTTCTAGCTACAACTGGAAGGAGGCTCCGACCCCCTTGTTTCGTAGGCTACAACCTGAGGGAAGATCCAACTCCCCAATTCTCTGGCTACAACCAGAAGGAGGCTACTACCCCCTATGTTCTTCGGCTACAACCACCTGTCCTTTCCTCGTCCAACCTCCCTGATGTATAAGCATAATGATGGAACCAATGTCACACTATCACTGTGAGATATATTGTTGTAAACTTGTACCAATCTACTTACACCAAACAACCTGAACCATGCATCAACCTTGCATCAACCTGTACCTCAACTTGTAATCAACATGTACCATAAAAAATTGAATCAACCATGAACCAACCTATACCAAACAACTTATAATCAACATGTACCATAAACAAATGCATCAACCATGCACCAACATGTACCTCAACCTATACCATCAACGAGTGCATCAACCGTGCACCAAACATGTACAAATAACCTGTCACAACAACCTGTCCAAAAAACCTATCACAACAACCTGTCTCATCAATATTATCAACAAAATCATATATACTCATCAATATCAATCACCAAGACAACTCTCAAATATGTTCATCAACCAAGCATAACAAAACAACTCATAATCATCACCAAGATCAATATGTGCTTCTAATAATATACCAATACAAGTATGCTACATCATCCATAAACCATGTGTCAATGATACTACTAACACGTGCCTCCAACCATGTACCAAGTATGTACCAATCATGTATCAACTACTCATCAACTATGACTCATCAATATGTACCAACATCATCAACTATACACCAAATGTATGTGCCAACTCATCAACTACTTGTCTCAACCATGTACCCAACATGTACCTCAACCAAAACACTTCATCAATTTCATCATCCAAATATGATTTGTAACTCTATAATAGACCTGGTGTATATGATCACATACCTGCAAACCTTCATTAACTTTAACAACAAGAGACTAGCATTTTCATCAAACTTACTTCAGTCTCACATGACTAGTTTTGGATTAGTCAACAACCCTAACTTCAAATAATCATAACTATGTACCTGTAATGAATAAATATCTGAAAATAGTACACAATTTTCTTCAGTGTGTTTTATGTAATTCCTCTAGGTGTCATTACTTGGAACCTCTCATAAAAGGACTTATAGAAAAAATGGCATACCTTGTTGAATTATGCCTTATTCTAGAGAGCAAACTTGTAGAGCGTGCCCCACGTGGAATATTTCTTGTATGGATCTGAAAATTGTAAAAAGAATACTATAGAATGTAATCTAACCAACACTTTTGGCCTTACTGAATTTGGATCTGTTATGAAGACGTTATGACATTTTTACCTGAAACACATGTTTTAGACTAGATTCAGGACTAGCCACAAACCCTATTTTCCACAGAGTGTAACTCCAAAAATATAACGACCCACAAGATGAAATTTTTACCACAACTACTTGTATATTTTTCCTCAATGGCTGCCCAATTTCATGTTCTGAATCAGTCTATAAAAAAATGTATTGCGAAATTTGTGTGATGACCTGTAAATAACATACCTTAGAAAGAATCATCAAAAGAATTTACCCTCCCTTGAATTTTGGCCTTCTTTACTTCACCTTCCCTCTAAAATTCAGATTAGATATCCTTTGGTTACCTCAGTTACCTGTATATATTCAGTATTCTCAAGGGTGATTAAAATTAGAGAGCCTTGCCTCTTATTTATACTTTCATGTAGCTTCCTCAAGGGGTTACCTTTTAACCATGTTAACTCACTTTCCTTATTTTAGGGTTAACCCACTTGTCAACTTAGTGATTTCTCCATTAAATTTATTTTGTATTCACTTTGAATTATAGTACACTCATCACTTCACTTTATTATTTAAATTACCTTCTAAAATATCTTAAACCACTTTAACTACTTTGACCTTTTGGGGCTTCTAGATGACTCGTGAGGGTTCTCCAACTTCACATGGCCATAACTCTCTAACCGTGAGGAGTTATGTGATGTTCCACATACTAATGGAAATGGAATGACATGTACTATCCATAGAGAATAGTCTTGCCAAATAATATATCAAAACGCATACCATTATCCATCAAACAAACTTGGGTCCATTACCCAAACCTGGGTTCTCGAACTTCTCATGGCCATAAATCTCTAACCGTGAGGAGCTATGTGACATTCCACATACCACTGGAAATGGAATGACATGTAATATCCATATAGAATAGTATTACCTTAAAATATATTAAAACTCATATCATTGTACATGAAACAACCATGGGTCCATTACCCAAACCTTTCTGTTACCGAGATTCGTTACCAAACTTTCTCCAAGGGTTGACATCAATCAATAAGGGTTGAAATCAATATACAATATTAATATCCAATGGTTGAAATCAATGACAACCAAAAATCCATACCAAATGTCCATCAACCTAAGCCAATTTTCTGACACTGGTGGCATACAGGTTTTCTCTGCCTCCAACTATCAAAGCCCATAATGTGTTCCATGTATATTTGTTAAATAAATATGTTCATGATTATAATGACATTATTGATTGGAATATGATCCAGGATGAAGAAGAAGGAGACTTCTAGTCTGATTCTCAATGCATCCTAGATAGGAGAGAGATATTGTTCCAAAACTAAGCCATTGTGCAGTGGAACATTTTGGAGAAAATCAGGCCACATGGGAGCTATAGGATTCCATGAAAGTGGCATACCCATTTTGTTTCTCTATATAGGAATTTCTTATACATATAGTAAAACATTGAGGACAGTGTTTATTTTTAATGGGGAGAGGAATGTAACACTGCATTTTCCCCCAGTCTATGATTATAAGTTATGACTTGAAGACTATGAATGAAAGATAATGTATTTATATTTTTGTTTAATAAAATATTTCCAAGAAGTTGACTAAAGAATGAATCCTTGAAGTAATGGCTCTGATACCATAAGAGTAAAGTTGGTGAGGGGTTTGGGGAATTTACTTACCTACCAAAATATCGATTTCTTATTTATTTCCTCTTTATCCCTTTTCCCCAAAAACCAGTTAATGCAGAGAATCTTGGTAGTTAAGCAACCAATTGTCCACCTTAATGGAAGTATGAAGGATGGATGGGACAACTTTAGAATATCATCCTCGGGTACAGTAGAGCACCCACCTCATTTTGGGTGTTGAACCATGAGTGATTATGACATAAGAAAGTGGAGGATAATAAGGAACCTTCAATGTAACACCCTTGTTTCCCCCAACATTGAATTAATAATTACTTATGATTACCATGACATGGAATGTGAACAATGTAAATGTATTATTGTTTAGATTGCCAACAATTGACTGTGGGGGTAAATCCTTGAAGTACTGCTCATGATATCACTAGAATAAAGAGTACAAAAACCTATAGAGAGGGTTCATCATGCCAAGATGACCCAATCCTCCTTGATGAAAGATTTGATCTGGAATAATAAGCCTCATCCTGATCCCAAGGAAAAAATAGTTAATGAGAAAAGGGCTAGTGGTTTAACGTGTTAGTGCCATCATTTTTCAGTTAGAGTCGGTCTTAGTCGAGTCAGAGTTCATATTTCAAAGCATGTGAGGTCAGGTACCGAACATCAAATGGGTCAAAGTCAGCAAGTCATCGATCGGCCCTTGGAGTCGAGAAGGGATGTCAAAACCAAAACATTTGTAAGGGGTAAAGGTATTTTCCAAAAGAGTCGGGTCCTGTTAGAAGAGAAGGTATTACATGCCTAAGGTCAAGGCAAGTTGTTAAATGGAAGTCACATTGGTCGGTGAAGTGTCCATCATCAGCTCATGATGAAGTCAGAAAGAATGAAAAATCATGACGCTCGTATCATATATGCTCTGCAACTCTTATCAGTTGTACTTCACACACTCCAAAGTGTACCTGTTGCGTGGATATAATGAGAAAATCTTCAAGATTTCTTTGAAACCTCCAGTAGCCATGGATTCAATGTCCCCTGGAAAGGTTTCATCTCTCGGCCACCTGATTATAAATCCTGAGCGCTCTGCATCCATTCTATTCATCATTCAAGTTTATGCATTGCCTGTAATTCTTCTCGCAAGCCCAGGTCAATTGAGATTACCGCCTTTGGCTCATGCCAAATCCACCGTGCGTAGAATGAATACGTGTTGCACCATGATGAAATCCCATAACATAAGGAAAGGTGCACGAAGTGGCAGGAATATTGGGCCCAAGCCTCAAATATTGACATTGGTCAATGAAGATCCAAAGGTCAGAGCCTCTTTTGAGCAAGTCGGGTGCATGACCTTTTGCAGAAAAATCCAAGGATTCAACATGAAATTAGCGGAATAGTTTTCACTTAGTTTTGATGGGTCCTGCGTGGTAATTGCAGGTGTCTCTTTCCAGGTGACAGAGGAAACTCTGTCGGTCGCAACAAAATCCCTTCACGGGGTGAAAGGTGGTTTAAAGGCATGCCTTTGAATGCGTGGTACTACGAAGACTTCATCAAATGATAATTTTTAGAAGGGAAAGTCAAAGTGGGCATTCCAAGTAGATATTTGCAGGGGCCCTTTCGAAAAATACTGGAGGTAATTAGGAAATATTTCACCTGTGAGAGAAGATTTGACAGAATACATTTTCATCACATTAGATTGTTGATGCATTTCACAGGAAGAAGACCGTTAAATATTCCCTTTTTCTTGCACCAAAGCCTCCAAGAAATGGCAGACAATGCCTGGGCTGAAGCAGATCAGTCGAAGAGGAAAATATCTCATGTCTCGCTGATTAAATTTCTGGTGGTTGAGGAGTTAAGGTGATTGGGAAATAACTGGGATTTGTTTCTACTCGCAGCAGGCATCCCCAAGGATCCAAAAGGATATTTCCCTCTACTTGCAGAAAGGGTAACATCACACCACGTGGAGGTTGAAGCAGGAAGGGTTGTGGAGGTAGGAAGGACACTGGAATCCCTTTCCCCCCAACATCCAATACCTCAGAGAAGGGGCAGGCCAAGGAAGAACAAGGAAGTCAGGGAGACTCGAGTCCCGAGTGAGTCGCTAACAAAATTAGCCTCCGAAGAGTTACTCATGTGCACCATTCTATTAGAGCCTGTCGAAGGCACAAGTTGAGAAAGGTGGGGCATAAGGAGGAGGACAGACACCGAAGGTGCAAAAGTTCGTGAGTCACCGTAACAACTGAAGCAAGCGTGGCTCGCTATCGCTGAGCTATATTAGGAAAACAGAGAGTTGCGACAATAGTTCGCTGCAAAGACCCTCAAAGTATCAGCATCACAAGGTCGCGAGTGAAACACGAATTGGCTCAAGAGACAACTCAAGGAAGTGCAGGATATGATGATATAGCTACGTGAAACACAGATGGTTTCGGAAGAAAGGAATGTGAACCGACCATGGAGAAATTATGCATGGCTCTGACCAACACGTAGAAGAAGCTGAAAGGACATGCGGTTCTACAAAGGCAAGTGATGAACCTGAAAAGGAACAACTAGTATATTATGAGAAATCTTTGAGTATCCAAACTGCAAGAGAGACCAGAAGCATGGTTAACTAACTCCAATTTTTGTCTCCTCAGACGTGGCATGGACTTTGCTTCCCCACGTCTTGTTTCCTACCCGAGAGTTAACAACTCTAACACATACCCGCGTGGAAAATATATGACGCGCAACAATGGAATCTCATCTATTGCAAAGGACGGGTGTACTTTATACGTGCGAAAGTTTGAAGAAAGGCATTTTACCCCAACTGGGGTCATCATTTTGGAGGCATCTGCAATGAGTCTACAGTCACCCTCCACATGCATGCACCAACAAACGATCATGCGACAGAAATCAAGGCTGTTACAATGTGTGGCAGGAGTCTGACGGGACACTTGATCATCCAGATTGCCTATCAAAGGAAAGCATCGACACATCACTCTCCATTAAAGAGATCTTGTTGATTACTAAAATGTCGCGAAAAAGACAAGCAATTATGATGCGACTGAGTACATCCTGTTTCTATTTTTAGCAAAATGCCATTCGAAGAGCCATCTAACAGAGAGTAGTCGAAACCTAGTTTCTAGGGATAGTAGTTAGAGCGAAGGATAGCCCAAGGGGCACACCCTTGTCTATATATTCCATATTTTCAATGTAAGCCAGGTTGTTTGGAAAAAAAGTGTAGACAATGATTATTGATTTTATTTTTTTTATCCGATTGAAACTTAATGAAAAATTCCTGAAGCTTTGATAAAAAGATTCTAACGGTGGTAGTGTGATGTATTGTATTATTTATTTGCGTATGTGTTTTCCTATAATATTTATATTCACATATGTAATTTATGTCTAAATCGAAAAGTCCTTTCGAATCTAGAATTCACTATGCAGTACTCTAGATTTGTGCCATTTAGAAAAATTGTGTTTCTTCTAAGTTAACTCTGAATTCATCCCCAACGGTGCTGCAAGTTGCTTCATGTTCTTTTCTCTCATCACACACAATGATTTTTAACTGAATATTGTTTCTCATTTATCCTTTATCCTCTTGAGTTTATTCACCGAGTCATTTGTTTCTATTGTTCTCTTAAATCGACTCCATACCCCAAGGTCTTGCTTTCTTTCGCCAATAGAACCAGAAAATATCATTTAAAGGTGTTAAATCTAGCCTAGAGTTTAAAGTTATATCTTGTACAGAAATGAAGTATCCAAAGAGAGCCCTCCATAGGTATGAAAGGTTTCTTTCAGTCCTCAAAGTTGGTTTGTAGGTTGCCTCTGCCATTTGTTTTCTCAATGGAACGAAGTTTATAGAGTGCTAACATTCTGGCGCCATTGTCGGGTACAGAATTGAATAAATTTTTCCTGGGCGAACGACTAAAGCTATAGTATTGACCCCTGAGGGTAACAGGGGAAAAAATATTTATTGGTTGAAACCTTTACCATGGCAACTCCATTAAAACTATCAGTACCACGTAGTAGCACCATTTAGAAAACATGGCTCCAAAGACCATTTATACCAGAGCCAATCCTAACCCTAACCCTGTAGAGCCCATGTATGATCCCGAGATACTTCTGCATAGGGTAAGGGAGCAGGCACAAGACCCATTCAATTACTTAGACAGAAATATGTCCTTTCCCAAGGATGAGGCTCAAAGCATCGATGATATCGACTTTGATACCCTGTTCAAACAAACTATGTTCAGGTATAAATCAGAAACCAACTTAGACCATATAGTATTTGACGAGGAGAGGTTTTGATCCCTAATCCCACAAGATGAAAATCCCGCTCAAAACATCCCCCAAATCCCAAACCCCCCTAGAGAAATGGCTTCCAGGTTTGTCCCCCTTGTTCTGTCGACCCAACTGCATGATTTTCCCCAAAACTACAGCTAGAGGATCAAACTATATGATGTTGAAGGGAACGTGTCTGCCCAAAAGAACCTGGATTGGTTCAACAATTTTGTTGATCTAGAAGAGGTATACCATGCAGATGCGAAGATGAGGTTGTTTGTGCAGAGTCTTTCAAGGGAGGTTAGAAAGTGGTTCAAAGCCCTCCCAGCAGTAAGCATTTAGGACTTCGTCGCATTTGAAATGTCTTTCATTACTAGATGGGGAGACAAAAAGAATCCTTTGAAGCTACTGACACATAAAAACAATATTAAGAGAGTGTCAGAGGAGATGGTGAAAGATTTCTCTTCTCGTTTCATGAGGGTTTACAACTCAATTCCAGCGGAAGTCCAACCGCCTCCCGGGGCTGCGCAGCTGCGATACATCAACTCCTTTGAGAGTGATTTTGCCTTGCTGCTAAGAGAGAGAATATATGAAAATTTAGACGCTATGATGAGTGACACAATCGAAGTCGAGGTAAGCTTGATGGTGTCGGGATAGATACAAAAAATCTTCAACAGAGGCAGGAGGAAACCCCAAGGGGATGCACAACCATCAACTTCTCGACCCTTAAAGGACAAGTTCAACTTGATGATGAAAACAATGGAGAAAATCATGGAAAGGATGTCCGTGGGAAACAAACCCGCCGCTAGAGAAAAACATGACCCCCAACCCAGGAATCAAAACCCTAGAAGAGGTTTGGTCCCGCAGATCAGGAAGAGGGAATAGACGAACTAGGGAGACCAACAAATAAGTCCCCCATTCCGAAACAATTACGTGGAAAAATATTTTGATCAGATGTTTGAAGACCAAATGCATTGTTGCGATGACAAGGACACGCACGTGTTCTTGACGAAGGGAGAACATGGTCAATAAATGAGCGAAAATGATGATATTATGTTGGAGACGGATGACATGTTGTCTTGGGAAACAGATAAATTCAGGAAAGGTTATCACAATGCCATCATGCAGTTCCAAAAGAAATACAACCTTAGGAGAAAAAAGGCATCCACAGAGCCTCAGTCGATGAATCCCATAAGGAAAACTTCGGCAGATATCCCTTCCACAAGCCGAATGAAGCAAGACAACTCGACTAAGGATGCGACAGAAAAGGCAAAGTCAAAGGAGGAAGTTCCAAAGAGAGCGCCAAAAAAAATCTGGGAGACATGCATCAAGGAGGTAGAAAAAGTCTCTCCCCCTTTTAACTTTGAGAAAGAAATGGCCAAGATTAAAATCTCCATCCCTTTCAACGAACTCATAAAAAAAGGAGAATATCAGGATTAGATTATTAAAATACTAAAGATGGGGGGGAATCCCCACACTTTGAACATCCACGATGATCACCCTACCATTTTGTTTGGTTCGTGCATAGAGGAGACGTGTGATATTGAGGATGTTCCACCATTCTATGTCAGTCTCAAGGCCCATGACATGACCTTTCATAACGCCATGATGGATTTGGGCGTGTCGCACAATCTCATGCCCAAAGTGATCATGGACAAGTTGGGTTTGGATATCACTAGGCCCTATAAGGATATTTTTTCTTTCAATTCAAGGAAAGTGAAATGTTTGGGTCTGATCAAATATTTGGTTGTGTCGTTGGCCCAAATCCCTTCTAAGAATATATGGTTATGGACGTGTTCATGGCCAATATACCTCCTAAATTCGGCATGTTATTATCCAGGTCATGGGCCGTGAAATTGAAGGGAACTCTGCAAATGGACATGTCATACGCCACCATCCCTGTTTTCAACCAAGATAGATGGTTATACAGAGAAGTACTTCTAAAATACATGGTGAGTAGTAAGACATAGTCTAATAACCACCCTATCTACTTCGTCGAAACTGATATCGACTCCTCCATATTTTACAATGACCTGAGTTTTGAAGAAGAAGAACCGACAATTGTCATGGATGTTGATGACAAAGTTGCGTGACATGTGGAACATGAGTTTCGATGGAGCCATCGGTAGGGAAGGGGTAGGGGCCAGCATATGGACAAGTCCTCCTAAGTTAGGCACAAAACTCTACTCATACAAACTCACTTTCGATTGCACTAATAACATGGTTGAGTATGAGGCGTTGATTTTGGGCCTGAGAGTTTTGAAATAATTGGGCACAAAGAGGATAGCAGTGCATGGAGAATCTAAGCTTGTTATAAACCAAGTTAAAGGCATATATCAATCCAATCACTCCAGACTGAGAGCATACAAAAACCTAGTGCTAGGTCTCCTCGAAGAATTCTCGGAGTATAATTTATTGATGATTCTGAGGGGGCATAATCAAATTGTGTATGGCTTGGCCACCTCAGCCTCAGTTTTTAAAATTTCCATTTTTCAAAACATAAAGTATGAGATCAAAGTCAAACACAGGTTGGCGATTCCCGATAATATCAATTATTGGCAAGTGTTTGAGGATGAAAAACAGGTGGAGATATTTCTCCAAATGAGCGACGAGTTCGCTAATATAAACATTGATGACGAGTGTTTCTACGACAAATATGAAAGCACAGATGCATGCAATGATGATGACCCTTTCTAGAACTAGATCGCTGGAAGGGACATAGTACAACTAAAGAATAATATCATCCCAAAAGGATTAGTTCCGTTGGAAAATATTTTTGATGAAAACGACGTGGCTAGAAATCCCAAGATCATTGCAAACGACGAGGATGTCAATGATTGTAATATCGGGACCTAGGAGAATCCGAAGATAATCAAATTATCAAAGACACTTAGTCTAGAGGTTAAACAGGATTACATCAAGCTCATGAAGGATTTTCCCGACGTCTTTCTCTTGGAGTTATGATGACTTGAAATTTTATGACACCAAAGTGATTCAACACGTCATTCGTCTCAAAGAATACCAAAAGCCTTTCAAGAAAAATCTGAGACAGATAAATCCCCTACTTTTGTCGCTAGTCAAAAAGGAGGTAAATAAACTTTTTGAAGCCACAATTATCGTTTCTTTAAGGTTCTTGAAATGGGCTGCAAATCTAGTACCTGTAAGGAAAAAGAGCGGCGAAATAAGGTTGTGCGTGG
Organism: Picea engelmannii; assembly: GCA_009831015.1. Taxonomy (NCBI): domain Eukaryota; kingdom Viridiplantae; phylum Streptophyta; class Pinopsida; order Pinales; family Pinaceae; genus Picea; species Picea engelmannii. The sequence continues at coordinate 44,411 of ML815135.1, forward strand.
ATTTTCGGAATTTGAACAAGGTGTCCCTCAAGGACAACTACCCACTCCCAAAGATAGACTATATCCTACAGAAGGTAGTTGGGTCCCAGAAGATGTCTATGCTGGATGGATTTTTAGGTTACAATCAGGTTATGGTACACCCAGATGACTGGGAAAAGACATCTTTCACGACACCATGGGGGACGTTCATGTACGCTAAGATACCCTTCATCCTGATGAATGTTGGAGCTACTTTCCAGCGGGTGATGGATATAGAATTTGTCAAGGAAAAGTACAAATTTATCGTGATCTATCTGGATGAAATCACAGTGTACTCTGACTCCGATGAACAACACCTCTGCCATTTGAAAAAAAAAATCCAAAAGTGTAGGAAGTTCGACATATCGTTGAATCCGAAAAAATCACATTTTGTAATGCAAGAGGGGAAACTATTGGGGAATATCATCTCAAAAGAAGGTATAAAGATAGACCCCACCAAGGTTGAAGGAATCCTGAAAATCATTACTCCACACAGTAAGAAGGAGGTGCAGTCCTTCCTGGGAAAGGTGAATTTCTTGAGAAGATTCATCCCAAACCTGGCGAAAATTCTAAAAAATATCACCTGCATGCTCAGAAAGGGGAACGAGATCAAATGGAACCCTGAATCTAGAAAATCATTTGAAGACATCAAGATAGCACTGACCAAAGCTCCTGTGTTGGCCAACCCGGACTTCACGAAGGACTTCATGTTGTTCTTGTTCGCCTCATAGCATGCCCTTGTTGGCGTATTGTTACAGAAAGACAATCAGAACTTTGAGAAGCCTATATCCTACTTCAGCAGGATGTTGAGGGATTTCCCACTGAGGTACGACATTATGGAGAAACAAGCATACACCTTAGTGAAATCCATAAAGGAGTTCAGAACTTACATATTACACTCCCACGTTATCGCTTGTGTTCCCAACAACTTAGTCAAGGATATCCTGACTCAACCTGAACCTGAGGGAAGAAGAGGTAAGTGGATCATGACCATGATGGAATAGGAACTTGAAATCAAGCCCACAAAGTTGATCAAGGGATAGGGCCTCGCAAAGCTAATGGTGAAATCAAACTGCGATGTTCTGTGGATCAAATTCATTTTTGATCTGTCAGAGAATCCTCAGGAAGAAACAACCATGTAGGTGTCTCAGAATTTCATTGATTCACCTTGGTATATAGACATCATTTATGTGTTGAGGAATCTGCAAGATCCTCCAGTTTTAAGTAAGACAAAGGCTAGATTCTTAAAGCTCAAAGCTACTAAGTTCTACATCTTGGATAACTCGCTATATTGGAAAGATTAGGGAGGGATATTGTTGAGTTGCTTACTAGAAGATGACACGAAACAAGACATCAGAGAATTCCACAAAGGCGACTACGGAGGACATCACTACTGGAAAACCACTGCACATAAAATTCTAAGAGCAAGTCATTATTGGCCCAAAATCTTCGCAGACGTGTACAAGGAAGTTTCCAGTTGCCACGAGTTTCATATTTTTGATGGAAGAAGGAAGATGCAACCCCTATCGCTGAAACTGATCTCGGTCGAAGCATCATTCATGCAATGGGGCCTGGAATTTATAGGAGAGATTCATTCGCCATCCTCGATGCAGCACAGGTGGATACTTATGACCACCGATTATTTCACGAAATGGATCGAAGAAATTCCAACAAAGAAGGCTATTGACACGGTCATCATTCAGTTCCTGGAGACCAACATCCTATCTAGCTTTGGGTGCCCTATCAATATCATCACAGATAACGCGGTCGCATTCAAGTCCAAGAAAATGGAGAAGTTTTGCAAGGATTACAATATAACCCTGGGACATTCTACAACATATTACACACAAGGTAATGGGTTAGTAGAATCGTCAAATAAGAGCTTAACTAGGATCATTAAAATACTCTTGCAGGACAACAAAAAGGCCTGGCATAAGAAACTTATTTACGCAATGTGGGAGGACAGAATCACTACCAAGAAGTCCATATTCATGTCACCATTCCAAATTGTGAATGGATTGGACGCAATTTTCCCTACCTCGTTGGGATTGCCTGTTAGGAAGTTGTTTCAAGAGAAAGAGGTCGAGCCAAATGATACGCAGAGAAGTATAAATCAATTTATTCACGTGTAGCAGATGAGGGAATAGGTCTACAACTGATCACAGCTTCACTAGGACAGGATGAAGAAAACTTTCGACAAACACTCTAAACAAGAGGAATTCCAGGTGGAGGATCTAGTGCTAAAGTGGGACGCGAGAAACGAAGATAAGGGAAAGAACGAAAAATTTGATCATCTTTGGACGAGCCCTTTTAGAATCTACGTGTAACATGGGAACAATGCATATATGTTAGAATAAATTAATGGAGAGTCCACTGGTTGGGGGCATGTAAATGACAAGTTCCTCAAACACTATCCAGTGCAGTAAAGTTCGTTTAAGTCTCATGTCATTGTAAATAGTCATTTTTTTTTTGTTTTTTGTTTTTCAAAGAAGGCCTTTCGAGTCAGTGTGTCAGCAGAAAATTGAAGCCCAAAGTGAAGGCCCTGAGTTTATCCTGAGTCTATTCAAAACTGTGTCAAGAAGGTTTAGGTTGCGTTTTTGTTTTTCTATTATTTCAGAGCCTAGAAGTCGAATAAGGCCCAATGGTCAGGCACTTGGTCTGCTATTCTTTTCCACCTCACTGGGAGGATAGAAATCCTCGTTAGACACAGTTGTTAGCGCCATCATTTTTTCAGTTAGAGTCAGTCTTAGTCGAGTCAGAGTCTATGTGTCAAAGCGTGTGAGGTCAGGTACCGAACAACAAATGGGTCGAAGTCAACAAGTGATTGGTTGGCCCTTGGAGTCGTGAAGGGATGTCAGAACCAAAACATGTGTACGGGGTAAATGTATTTTCCCAAAGAGTCAGGTCCTGTCAGAAGAGAAGTTCTTACATGCCTAAGGTGGAGGCAAGTTGTTAAATGGAATTCGCATCGACAGGTGAAGTGACCATCATCAACTCATGATGAATTCGGAAAGAATTAAAAATCAAGACTCTCATATCATATATACTCTGCAACTCTTATCAGTTGTACTTCGCACACTCTGAAGTGTACCCGTCGCACGAATGTACTTCGAAAATATTCAATATTGATTTGAAACCTCCAGTAGCCATAGATTCAGTGTCCCCTAGCACGTTTTCATCTCTCACCCACCCGATTATAAATTCTAAGTGCTCTGCATGCATTTTGTTCATCAGTCAAGTTTACACATTACTTGTAATTCTTCTCGCAAGCCCAAGTCAATTGAGATTACCACCTTTGGCTCGTGCCAAATCCACTAAGTGCAGAATGAATATGCATTGCACCATGACAAAATCCCAGAACATAAGGAAAGGTGTGCGAAGTGGAAGGAATACTGGGCCCGGGCCTCAAAGATTGAAGTTGGTCAACAAAGATCCACAGGTCAAAGTGTCTTTTGAGAAGGTCGGGTGCATGACCTTTTGCAAAAAAATCCAAGGATTCAACATGAAATTAGCGGAACATTTTGTACTCAGTTTTGATGGGTCCTGCACGGTAATTGCAGGTGTCTCTTTCCAGGTGACAGAGGAAACTCTGTCGGCCATGACAGGAATCCCTTCATGGGGTGAAAGGTGGTTTAAAGGAATGCCTTTGGACATGCGGTGCTATGAAGACTTCAACAAATGATACTATTTAGGAGGGAAAGTCGAAGAGGGAATTCCAAGTAGATATTTGCAGGGGACCTTTCAAAAAATCCTAGAGGTAATTAGGAAATATTTCACCTATGAGGGAATATTTGACATAATACATTCACATCACATTAGATTGTTGATGCATTTCACATGAAGAAGACCATTAAATATGCCCTTTTTCTTGCACCAAATCCTCCAAGAAATGGTGGACATCGCCAAAGCTAAAGTAGATCAGTCGAAGAGGAAAATATCGCATGTCTTGCTAATTAAATTGTTGGTGGTCGAGGATATAAGGAGATTTGGAAATAACTAGGATTTGTTTCTACTCGCAGCAGGCACCCCAAGGATCCAAAAGGAGATTTCCCTCTACCTACGGAAAGGGTAACATCACACCGCGTGGAGTTTGAAGCAGGAAGGGATGCGAAGGAAGGAAGGACATTGATGCCCTGTCCCCCCAACAGCCAATACCCTAGAGAAGGGGCAGGCTAAGGAAGAAAAAGGAAGCCAAGGAGACCCGAGTCCCGAGCGAGTCACGCACAAAATATGTCACCGAAGATTTAGTCATGCGCGCCATTCGGTTAGAGCCTATAGAAGGCACACATCGAGAAAGGTGGGGTAGAAGGAGGAGGAAATACATTGAAGGCGCATATTTTCATGAGCCATCGTAGTAGCTGAAGCAAGCACAATTCATTATCGTTGAGTTATACCAGGAAAATAGAGAGATGAGACAATAGTTAGCTGCAAATACCCTCGAAGTATCAGCATCACAAGGCCACGAGGGAAACACAACTTGGATCAAGAGACATCTTAGGGAAGCACAGGATACGATCATACAGTTGCGTGAAACACAGATGGTGTTGGAAGAAAGGAATGTGAAACACTTCAGGGAATGTGAACCAACCATGGAGAAATTTTGTGTGGCTCTGGCCAGCACACAAAAGAAGCTGAAAGGAAACATGGTTGTGCAAAGGCAAGTGATGAACCTGAAAAGGCTTAACTAGTCTCTCAAGAGAAAGCTTCGAGTATCCAAAGTGCAAGCGAGACCATAAGCATGATCGACTGACTCTTTTTTTGTCTCCTCATACGTGGCGCATAATTTGTTTCCCTGCATCATGTTTCCTACCCGGGAGTTAGGAACTCTGACAGATACCCACGCAAAAAACATACGATGCACAACAATGGAATATAATTTATTGCAAAGGCCAAGTGTATGTTAGACGTGCGACAATTTGAAGAAAGGAATTGTTCCCCAGTTGGGGTCATCATTTTGCAGGCACCTACAATGAGTCTGTAGTCACCCGCCACATGCACACACCAACAAACGATCGTGCAGCAAAGATCAAGGCCATTACAATGGAATATCATTGATTGCAAAGGCCAGGTGTATGTTAGACGTGCGACAATTTGAAGAAAGGTATTGTTCCCCAGTTGGGGTCATCATTTTGCAGGCACCTATAATGAGTCTGTAGTCACCCGCTACATGCATGCACCAACAAATGATCATGCAGCAGAGATCAAGGCCGTTAAAATGTGTGGTAGGACTATGACAGGACACTCAATCGTCCAAATGCCCTGTCAAAGGAAAGCATCAACACATCACTCTCTAATGAAGAGATCTTGTTGATGACTAAAACGTCGCGGAAAAGACGAGTGACTATGATGCGACCGAGTACAATCTGCTTCTATTTTTAGCAAAATGTCATTCGAAGAGCCATCTAACAGAGAGTAGTCAAAACCTAGTTTTTAGGGATAGTAGTTAGAGAGCAGGGTAGCCCAAGGGGCACACCCTTTTCTATATATTCCATATTTTCAATGTAAGCCATGTTGTTTGGAAAAATAGTGTAGACAATGACTATTGATTATAGTGTTTTGATCCAATTGAAACTTAATGCAAAAGTCCTGAAGCTTTGATGAAAATATTCTAACAGTGGCAGTGTGATGTATTGTATTATTTCTTTGCGTATATGTTTTCCTGTGCTCTTTATATTCACATCTGTAATTTATTTCTAAATCAGAACGTGATTTCGAATCTAGAATTCAACGCGCAGTGCTCTAGATTCGTGCCATTTACACAAATTGTGTTTATTCTAAGTTAACTATGAATTCATCCCCAACGATGCTCCGAGTTGCTTCATGTGAGTTTATCTCGCCACACATAACGATTTTTAACTGAAGATTGTTGCTCATTTAGCCTTTATCCTCTCGATTTTAGTCATTGATTCATTTTTTTCTATTGTTCTCTTAAATTGAATCCATAGCCCAAGGTCGTGTTTTCTTTCTCCAATAGAACCATAAAATATCGTTTAAAGGTGTTAAATCTAGCCCAAAGTTTAAAGTTATATCCTGTACAGAGACGAATTCTCTAGAGAGATCCCTCTCTAGGTCCAAAAGGCTAGTTTCAGGCCTCAAAGTTGGTTTGTAGGTTGCCTTTTTCATTCGTTTTCTCAGTCGAATGAAGTTTACAGAGTGCTAACAGAACGACCAACTACCCCAATGAATGGAAGAATGGAGGGCATGGCTGAGAAGACTGAAAATTGTCATCCTGAAGTACCACATATTGTAGTCTTCCTGTAGGTCCAGATTGATCTAAGTTCCTTCAATTAGAAGGAATAGGACAGGTCCATAAACTTCCTAGGGGGGAAGGCATGCAAGGGAATACAAAAAAAAATGGAGTTGTGTCGGGGGGAGAAAAACACCCGAGAAGAAGAAGAGAGACTCGAATGGGTATGAGGACCATTAAGAAAGAAGAAGAGTGTGTGAGGACCTCTAGTTCAGAAGAAGAACTAAAAAATTAAGTTGTTATGGTTACAGGAGAGACTAGAAAGTGTTTTCTAGTCAAGCTGATAAACAAAGCTGCGTGATTGAGTGAGTGATCACAACAGGCTCCCTTGCTTGGTGGACACAAAAATGGACTACTAGCTTCCTGTGGGAAAAGGGGAGTGACCTCCAGGATTTTTTAGAAGACCCAAGGAAAAGAGTGAACTCCGTGATGGTATCATGGCTTGGCATGGGAGTGGCCAGATTACTAAGAATGAATGCATTTGAGCCTATGGTTGGGTGGAAAGGAAAACACCCACTGTCAGTTTTGTATCTCTAACTTACAATATAGATAAGTATTTCACATATTTTATGTAATTGAATTGAAATGTGCAATTGGACATTTGTGATTGTGTTAGAGATGTGCATTGCATAGTTAAGGATAATAATGTTTTTTTTCATTTGTAAATTCCTGCATTCAGGTGATTGTAGGATGAAAAGTTTGGTGCATGCCTTGCACAGCTACATATAATTATGTTGTTGAATGGTAAAAATAGTAACTTTGATGGCCTCGTGGCCCGATAAGTGTGAAGTAGAATTTGAATATCACATTCTATTAATGACTTTCTTTTTAATCATGTTTAGCGAAGGAGGATTGTTAGTAATGGTCTTCAAATCAACTTAGGGAAAATAGCGAGTGACCCTTGTCTAATTATGTATATGTGCTAATCATACAAAAGACTATCCAAGGATAAAATATGTGAATGTAGAGTCGAGACGAACTCTACAGGATTGTTCTGAACTCGTCCATCCCTCAAAATCCCTTTTCCTATTATATAATTTGAGTCTTGTAAATGAAAGGCACTTCCTTCAAACCATTCTTCCAAGTAAACACAAGTTTGATTCCACAGACTAAACCAAATATTGGGTAACATTTAAGAGGGTAGCCCTTTGAGGCTTGTCAAAGTCCCATATGACCGATGTTCTAGGACCCTTCTCTATGCTCGAACAAGAACTAATATTTTCAAGCTTCGAGACTTCAAAGGTCCGGGACTACGGGATGTTAGAAATTCACAACACTCTAATCTTGTCAAAGGAAACCAGATGACACGGTTACCAAAGTGTTTAACTGAAAACTGGAGGTTTGTTATCAGTTATCATGGGATCTACCCTATCATTAAACCCTGACCAAAGTTTTAGTCCTGAAGTAATGTGAGCCATCGATCCAAGAAACATCCAGATCTTCCCTGACCGTTGGATATATGCTATTGTCAATTTGAGGTTGACATACTCCAGGAGTAAAAAGGTGTTAAATGGATGGAATCCTCAAATGCCAAAGTCACGAAGTAATGTGGGTGGTATATCTAAGGATCCTTCAAGACCCTTCTTGATTGTTAGATCGAGTATAGTGGAAATATAGAGTAAGTGGTACCATCAACCGAAAAAAAATAATCATCCCTGCTTTATGACGTCTCCGGTAGGTAACCCTTCGGGTAATTATTGGTTTAAGGACTATAAGGGACGTGAAGACGCGAAATCCTTGAGTGGAGAAATCCCACTAACCGTTAGATCATGGGGAAGAATTCAGGAACGATATGAGCCATTTATCTAAGGAACCATTGGGAATGCAAGATACCAGATATAATAAATATGCAGAACAGAAATAAAATGCTAGAGATGGAAGAATAACAGTAATATATCCAGCATAATCTCCACAATAAAACAGAAATGATATAAGAACAACAACATAAATAACACTTTGATTCAGAAAGCAATGTTCACAAGCCTCTTTGAGGGGGAAACCTCCAATCGAGAAGCACTCTATTACAATAATCTCCAAGCTAGGCTTTTCATACCCTCGACCCTTATTTATACTAAATATGTCTATCAAGAGAAGCATCTAGAGGAAGATCCTTCTAGAAGCGGAAGCTTCTATTAGGTCTTCTTACATCCACCTTATTCTATTTTATTGAAAGGCCTTATTAATATTGACCTTTATTACATCCAAATATATTGATCTACCTATGCGCGGGTTAGGACCCTAACATGTCTTCCCCCTTAAAAACAGCCTTGTCCTCAAGGCTTGAGATGTGGAAATTGCTGCAAAATGGTAGCTGGTTCCCAAGTGGCATCTGCTAGAGTCGTATCTTTCCACTGGACTAGCACTTCCTTGATGGTTCTCTAATGCAGGTGATGCTCATGCTGGTCCAAAACTGCTTCTGGCTGTAGCCAAATGGATCCTTCTTCAGCTAACTCGGGAAGGTTGGTTTGAATTTGGCACCTAGTTCCAATCACCTTCTTTAAGCATGAAACATGAAAAACTGGATGTAGCTTCGACTGACTGGGTAGAACTAACTAATATGCGACCTGTCCCACACGCTTGAGAACTGTATAAGGACCATAAAATTTGGGCGCTAGCTTCTAACAATGCTCAGCCTTGAGGAAAGTTTGCTTGTATGGTTGCAGTCGTAGAAACACCTGATCCCCTTCTGCAAATTGACATTTAGAGCGACCTTGATTTGCTTGTTGCTTCATGCAATTCTGTGCCATGACCAAGTTCTCTTTAAGGGTACGAAGAATATCCTCTCGAACTGTAAGTGTTTGGTCAATCACCTGGACCTTCGAGGTACCTGGTAAGTATGAGAGAATTGAAGGTGGCTTCTGTCCATATACTGCTTCAAAAGGAGTCATGCGAGTAGATGTATGGTAGGAAGTGTTGTACAACCATTCAGCTAGGGGTAGCCATTAAGCCCACTGATGTTGTTTTTCAGAGGAAAAACACCTCAGATATGTTTCCAAACACTTGTTGACAACTTCCGTTTGACCATCAGTTTGGGGATGATAAGCTGTGCTGAGATGCAATTGGGTGCCCTGTAGCTTAAACATTTCTTGCCAAAAATTGCTTGTGAAAGTTGGGTCATGATAAAAAACAATAGAGTGCAGCATGCCATGAAGCTTGAATACCTGGTCCATGAAAAGTTGAGCCACCGTGGATGTAGTAAATGGGTGTTGAAGAGCGCAGAAATGAGAATACTTGGAAAGACGATCCACGACCACCATTATGACTGATTTATTCCCTGATTTGGGTAAGCTGGTAATGCAGTCCATAGAGATATCCTTCCAAATAACAGGTGGAATTGGAAGCGGTTGTAGTGTGCCCGGAGATTTGACTGTTTCTCCCTTGTTGTGTTGACACACCTCACATCCAGCGACAAAATTACGGATGTCCTGTTTCATACCATCCCAGAAAAAAGAACGTTTGACCTTGTCATATGTTTCAGTGAACCCTGAGTGCCCCGCTGTGGGTGTAGCATGAAGCTCAGAAAGTACCATAGATTTAAGCTTTGATTGTTTACTTAAATACAAACGGTCTTTGTATCGAAGCTCATCCTAGAGCCAAGAGTACCCTGAGGGAGCCGGAGCCTTGGTCTGCAATTGCTGGATCAGATGCGAAATTTTTGGATCTTGAAGCCATTCCTGGCGCATAGCTTGGAGCCAATCAAGTACAATGAAGGAAAGAGAAAAAAGGTATCCTTCTTCTTCATATTTTCGGGACAATGCATCCGCCACTACAATGTCTTTTCCCTTCTTGTAAATGATCTCATAATCATAATCAAAGAGCTTAGTCGCCCATTTTTGTTGCTCCTGGGAGGAAATACGTTGTTCCATAAAGTGCTTGAGGCTTTGATGGTCGGTCTTAATTTGGAAGGCTTTCCCCAAGAGATAAGGGAGCCACAGATCAACGGCATGCAAAATAACAAACATTTCCTTTTCATAAATGGGTTTGCCCAGATTCCTTTCAGACAGTTGCTTGCTGGTGAAGGCCAAAGGTCGACCCTCTTGCATAAGGACAGCGCCAATTCCTTTCCCCGAGGCATCACATTCCAACACAAAGGTCTTTGTGAAATCAGGAAGGGCCAGAACCGAAGTGGTGCACATGGTCGTCTTCAAGGTTTGAAAATCTTGAGTAGAGGCTGGAGTCCAAGTGAAAGAGTTCTTTTTGAGGAGAGCAGTGAGAGGTGTTGCAATGTTTCCATAGTTCTTAACAAACTTGTGATAATACCCTGTTAAGCCCAGAAATCCATGCAATCTTTTGAGATTCTTTGGGTGCGTCCAGTCTTGCATAGCTTCAATCTTTTTCAGATCCACCCTGACGCCATCCTTGCCAACCATATGACCCAAGTATTCTACTTATGAGGCACCAAAATCACATTTAGACTGTTTCAGGAAAAGTTGGTGCTGGGAGAGGAGATGGAGAGCTTGATCCACATGAGTAAGATGGTTTGTCCAGGTTTTTCTATAGATGAGGATATCATCAAAGAAAACTAAGACAAAATGACATAGAAAGGGACAGAAGACATGATTCATGAGGCTTTGGAAGGTGGAGGGGGCATTACACAAGCCAAAGGACATGACCAAAAACTCATAGTGGCCCTCATAAGTGCAAAAGGACATCTTGGGAATGTCTGCCTCTTTCATACGTATCTGGTGATAGCCCCAGCGAAGATCAAGTTTAGTAAAGAATTGGGTGCCACTCCATTCATCCAGAAGGTCATCAATGACAGGAATGGGAAATTTGTCTTTAATGGTCAGTTTGTTGAGGGAACGAAAGTCAAGACACATTCTCCAAGAACCTTCTTTCTTCAGGACCATGACTACAGGAGAAGAGTAAGGGCTCGTACTAGGGCGGATAACGCCTGCATTAAGGAGTTTCTGGACCATTTTCTCAATTTCATTTTTTTGTGAAAAGGGGTGGCGATATGGATGGATATTGGGAGGAAGGCTTCTGGGTACAAGGGGACTGGAATGATCATGAACACCACAGGAAGGAGGGAGTCCTTGGGGAGTGGACACTACCATTTGATGTTTAGAAAGGAGAGCTTGGAGGTCATGCGGCACGGGGGGTGTCTTTGTTGCTTGTATGGCATGGAGTTGGGCAATGACACCAGAATGACCTTTTTTGAGCATCTTTTACATGCGATGGAAGCTAATGACCTCAGGTGAACCAACAGTGATGCCTTGGAATTTATATTGGTGGCCTTCCTGGTCGAATTGCATGGTTAATGCCTTAAAATCCATGAGAATGGGACCCAAAGTTCTTAGCCAGTCTGCACCCAACACAATGTCACAACCACCCATGTCGATAGAAAACATATGGGATTTTAGGTGGTAGTCACCGATTTTGAGATGCACATTTTCACAGCGCCCTCCACGTTTCATGGAACCACCATTGGCAATCATGATTTGGAAATTGTTGATAGCATGGATGTAGCAATGAGTTTCTTGGGCAATGCGGCAATGAATAAAATTATGTGTGCTTCCACTATCAACCAGAATGATGACCTTATGATGCTTGATGTAACCAATTAACTTGAGGGTTTGGGGAGCGGAAAATCCAGTGAGAGCATTGAGGGAAATGACGAGTTCTACTTTGGGAGGGTCTAGGGGAGGGGTTATGTCAATTATTTCAGGTGACTCAAACACAAGGGGAGTTTCAACATCCTCTTCCAAAATATCCTCAGAGATGGCCAGAAAAAGATTTTGTTCCTTACACTTGTGGCCCAGAAAATATTTTTCATCACAATTATAACAAAGGCCTTTGAGTTGGCGTTCAACCATTTAATCCCTGGTCAATTTTTGGATCTTTAATGGGGCGGAGGGAGTAGTGGGAGTGATGCGTTTAGGGAGAGGGATAAAGGAGGGTTTTCGGTTTTGAGATGATACAACCTGTTGTGCTTCTTTACTCTTTTAGTAGCCTCCACCCAAGTCGAGGGTCGAGCCATGAGGACATGGGACCGAATCTCCTCCTTGAGGCCACTGATAAAACACTCTCGAAAGAAAGCATCAGTCATGCCCTTTGTTTGAAAAGTCAGGCGCTCAAAGGCAGCTATGAAGTCTTCTATTGTTCTGGATTGTTTCAACTTTGTCAAACGGCCCAAATGGTTGGCGTCCATGTCAAAGCGTTCATAAAGCTCAGTCACAAATTGGGTCCAAGCATTATACCCTTAACGGGAAGTTTTTCTCCATTGCCACCATTGCCAACGTTCTTGATCTAGATGGAGAACACCATACCGGAGTTTGGCCCAGTCATCTGTGATGCTGTATAAAGAGAAATAATGTTCCATTTGGGTTACCCAACTAGTGGGTTCTGAGCCATCAAATTTGGTCACATCCACCCGTGGAAGGCATAGGTCACGTTGAAAGTGATGGTGTTGAAAGGTATGGGAATGGGAGGAATTTTCGCCTTCGGTCTTTGGATGTGCTTCAGAGAAATGGTCATCTATAGGGATCTTTAGTTTGGTGCAGAGGGATGCAAAGACAGATTCAAGATGGGTGGTCAGTTCTTGTTTGACTTCCTCCATTGAAGACTACATGGTTGTATTTATGGTTGTATTGATGGATGAATCGATGGAGGCAACAGTAGCACTGAGTTGTTTCACTTCTTTTTGGGTCTCGAGGAAACCAGATTGCAAGGTGTTGAAGTGAGTTTCCAGATCTTGGCTACGGGTATGGGCCATGAGGATGGGTGAACAGAAAAGGGGTGGGCGGGGTCAAAACTTTTGCTGAAAAATGATATGGATGAATGTGATAAGGACGGAGAGATGAATCCAATGGAATAGGTCTCAAATAATGGTGAATAACAGTAATATATCTAGCATAATCTCCACAATAAAACAAAAATGATATAAGAACAACAACAAAAATAACACTTTGATTCAGATAGCAATGTTCACAGGCCTCTCTGAGGGGGAAACCTCCAATCAAGTAGCTCTCTGTTACAATAATCTCCAAGCTAGGGTTTTCATACCCTCGACCCTTATTTATACTAAATATGTCTATCAAGAGAAGCATCTAGAGGAAGATCCTTCTAGAAGCAGAAGCTTCTATTAGATCTTCTTACATCCTCCTTATTCTATTTTATTGAAAGGACTTATTAATATTGACCTTTATTACATCCGAATATGTTGATCTACCTATGTGCGGGTTAGGACCCTAACAGGGAACCTTTCTCAACCATCCAATCAACTAGTGGAAGGACAACGTAAGTACTTCGGTGAAGTATTACTCTGGGAAACGTAAGGAAAAAGGGGTGAGAACATCCCAAAACGGCGAAGGCTGAAGTATGTGGAAAGGAAGTCCGAGACTTCGGGACTTTGAGGCTCTGGGATATTTGACATATTGGTGCATATTTCAAATGCTGAAGTGGTGAAGGCTGGAGTACGTGGCAGGAGTTCCAGGACTTCGAAACTCCGAGACTCGGGGAGATTCGAGGATATAGGAGAGTGTGTTAAGTGTCGGAGCACCGAATTCCTCTTATTATAGCATCCAAATTTGAGTGGATAGGCTCATATATGCCATGGTGATGTGGCATGCCTAGATAGTTCCACATGGCGTCATGGGATTGTTTGCGAATTTAGTGTAGGACCCTTTCCAAGTCTAAACCTTATGTTAAGTGCAGACAAATATCAACAATCAGATCCAGGGGTGGATTGATCCCCACCATAGAAGTTGGAGCAAAAGGAGACTTCAGGACTTTAGGTGTTTGAAGATGTTTTATACCTGTATAAGAATGTGTTGGCGACGGAAGTCACTCCTGGATTGCTTGCAGGAGCAGAGCCCGACACCCATCAGTTTAATGTCACGATTTGTTTTAAAGAGGTGATCAAATGGAGGAAAACTCGAGGAGATATCACTCTAACTCAGGGATTGAGTCTAGTACATAAGGTGACAATGGAGGTCTTGATCCAACTTCAGCCAGTGGGTTGATAAAGGGTGAGTAGGTGGAAGACTTAGTGAGGAAAATGGACAAACAGCTTTGGGCAACAGGCTTATGGCTATTTGCAGAAGAAAGGCACTGAATACAAGATCCTCTTGGTTCAAGGTCTCAAGAAGCTGAGGAGGACTCGACTGGATCCTCCAATTCCAAGTCACTCAGCGATGGGAAAATCACAAGAACTGGCTAGAAATATTATAACTGCTACAGTGATCCTACCAACATCATCCTATAACAGATATATCTCGACTGGATCCTCCAATTCCGAGCAATTCTAACACAGTGTAACGAAATACATAAAAGAGATTGGCATTCATCAGGCAAGAAGTCTCAAGAGTGCATACATAACCAGAATATCAGTGCTTCATTAAAGATTTACAACCGGGAGCTAAGCTCAACCATCGATAGATAAAAAAATGGTGAAAACGCCTACATATACTCAAACTAACAACAACAACAAAATCGAGACGTAGCATTGAAAGCTTTGCGTCTGCATGGCTTCTGACAACACAAAGCTGCAATCTTTGAATGGTCATGCAACCTATGGCAGATGCAATCGATCCCCTGACAGTTTATTTGGCGAATCGACGTGTTTTTAATTCAATGCAGGACTTCCCATTATGGCGGAGACGATGTCTAACCACCACCAACCGCTTCAATAACTGGTTCTTGGGATTGAAGACGACCTGGCCAACTCAGCATTTTTGGATATGGAAGACTTCTCGCGCTGCCACCTGGAATAACTGAAGGGTTTGAAGGACGGGTATGGAGGCCAACGCGGGAAGTGAGGTATAGCTATGGAATGACGGGGCCCCAATCGCAAGGACAAAGAAAAAAATGATGAGAGGTGAGAGAGGTGGTGGGGGGATGACATAAGTCATAAGGGATATATGCAAAGACAGCGGGAGAATAGATGCGGCAAGTTTAATGTAGTGAAAGGCTGACATGGAGGGAACAGGATACGTGGCGGGTGATAAATGGATGATGAGACGAGGGAAAGGCCATCTGGAAGCGTGAGAGAGGGGTGAACGGTGACACATGGCGGCAAGGGAGAGGCGGACAGGGAGATGTCATGACGAAAATATGGCCCACACGGGTTAAAGACAAGGCAGCTGAGAAGGTCAGGGCCGCGCTTGAGCCGTTGATCCGAGCTCCTCAATCGTAGCCGTCGGAAAACTGCATCCACGATTCTGGACCCCCCCCTCCGCTTAAAGGTAGAAAGGCGGGGGGGGTCCGGAATGGTCTTCATCGCCGTTGATCTGGGCACGCTCATCTGGATCATTGGAGAGGTGCGCCCCCGATTCCAGACCCCCCCCCCGCTTAAAGGTAGAAAGGCAAGGGAGGTCCAGAATTTGTTGTGCGTCGTCGATCTAGGCGCGCAAAATCTAGCCGTCTAAAAGTGACTCACGTTTAATGCAGATGCGCTTGCGCCCAAAACTTGGGATAAGTGGGTTTTGACCCATTCTTTTGCAATTCAACCCCTTAGCAAGAAATATCGCTAACAGAATGATAAAGGGACGAAGGCCCAATATTCGCAAAGACTGGGAAATATCCCCTGCAACCTCCCCTCCAGTGGCCATGTCAATGATATAGGATGATGACTGAGGTCATTTCAGTGCCATGTAGGATGGTACTAAAGAGATGAATCCACTTGTATGCCACATGGTGAGGGGATGGCCATTGGCCAAAAAACGTCCAAAAAACTTAGGAATTCCATAACTCTCGAATCAGAACTCGGTTTTGGACAAGTTAATAGTCGTTGGAAATATCTTGGTGAGAAGAAGGCGATGACATCCCCATTCGAGAAATTTAGGGAGTTGTAGGAAAGAGGAAAATTTACACCTCCATCCCTTAAAAAGGATACTTAGGGGGTTGGGTACATGGCAAAGTAGTATCAAAGTAGGAAACAACACTAGGCCTGCATGGGCTCATGAAAGAGTTGATTAAAAAAAAAATTACTAGAAAAACTTTAAGGGAGAGGGAATCCTACCCTACCTTATTTATCAAAGTGTGATTCAAACACCAGGCCTAGATGGGCCAACGAATAGTCACAAGACTAGTTTACCAAGGCTAAGATGAGCCTTTTGAAAGTGTTTACTTTCACAAGGAGATTATCTGCGTAAGTTCCTTGAGGAGAAGGATTTAAAATTAAAATTTTGTTGCGATTTTACTCAACGAAAATTGAATCATGATGGATCGCAGCAGAAGAATCATATCATTACCTTGGGGAAATAATAACTACTACTACATGAGTGGGATTATTCTTATAGGAACTAATAGAAAGACTTGGATGCGAATGGACAGAATAGGTTGCAAGCTTGCCTACAAGTGTGGGCAGTTTGGGCCTCTAACAACTATGATGGATATTTATTTGAGGGCTAATACCCTTACAAACAAATTCCTCATGGTTAAAGGAATTGAACATGAAGTGATAGGATCCTTGGCAATAATAAATTGTTGTTTTAATAAAAGATATTAAACCATGTATGTATAACCCCTCATGACTAGGGGACTGATGGGAAATTGTAAGATCAATTTACCAAACCTATAATGAATAAAAATTGTTGTTGGAATAACCCAATTAAGCAAGTAAAAAGGATCCCTATAGACTGAGAACAACTTCCAGTAAAGTAGCAGTGAAGTGACATGAGAAAGTTCAAAAGATCATGGTTGTGCTAAGGGGGTGTGTATCCCTATTAACTTAAGGGTGTTTCTATGCAAGATGTAAGCAATTTGAATGTATCTACACTGAAAACATAAGTAAAATGCTTGGTGCATGAGGATATACTAAAATTCATATGGAAAATATTGATCATGCATATCACATGTATATGTATACTTATTATGGTATGTCATTGGATGTAAAATAGGGTGATTTCATAGATCATATGGTTAGTGCTGATATGACTATAGAAATATAAGTAAAATGTTGATGATGTTGATTACATATTAACTTATGAGGATAAGGTAAAATGGTTAATGAAATGTTGATCCTGAATGTGGTAAAGGAAGCGTCGGGGAATTTCTAGATGACCAATGGGTCATATTGACATCTAGAGGTGGATGGTAACCATATAGATATGGCTTGGTATGCTCAAGTTGTAGTGAGAGGAATATGGGAAGGGATTCCCTTGATAAAAAGGAATGTTAACCAAGAGAGGTTTGAGGTATGAAGAGAAGCTTGATAAATTATTTTGTTCCTTGGGAACTATTGGAATTTCCCAAATGGTATTTCTGGGTTGTTGAATAATTGTATAATAGTTGTGGAAATAATTTCTTCTTCCTGGTTATTGTCATATGGAAAGGGGGACATAGTATGATTATGTCTGTTAAAATTTCGATGTGGATATCATGTGAATCACTACAAGATCTCAACAGAGAAGGAAGCTCAGTGTTGAGTATCTCTATGAGAATTTTCATAAGGATGGCAGTAAGATCCTTAGGAAAAGGATCTGGAAGTCTGATATGTCCATGTGTATGAATGACATGGAAAAGGTGCATGCAATGGGATTGCATGATTAATGTTTAGCTATGTTTGTATATGCTTGAGTGCATGGATTTAATGCATTGTAAGGTTGCTTGATATGAAGACTGATATTGAGACCAAATATATATGAATGAATGATATAAAATGTGCAAGTAATGCACATGTATGATGTATGGGTATATGCATACTAAAGGAACGATGTGACTTCCTGAATGAGTGAAATGTAAGGTAAGAATTGCACTTGCCAAGATTGAATGAATATCATGGATGCATGGTTGAATCTATTCTGAAGAGTCATGAAAGTTTTGTTTTGAATGATATATTGAGGGGAATGTGTTCCATTTCCTCGGGAAAGGCTAGTATAAATTAATGAAAGAGTAAATGAGTAGGAATGCTCCATTCTCATGATAAAAGGAAACCTGATTAGGATTTTAAAATATCGATGCAAATGGTCATGAACAATCATGAACTAACTAAATTTCAATAGATACAGAAAGGGAAACTATAAGTGTGCCCATAGTAGACACACAATATGTTAAAGCATGTAGTAAGAGCATTGTCCATGAAATCACAATGGGATAATGTGCATATGTAATTCATAATGCATCATAAGAATGCAGGTTTATATTCCATGTGGAATATTGGTAAACAACTGAAATGGTAAAGTTTAAGTTGACTCAAGGTCGAGGCCATCATAAATAGTGATGGATATGCAATAAGGAAGTTGCATACTAAAGGGGTTCCCTGTGGAGGAACTATGTAAAGACTCTGTCAGGAGAACATAGTCCTAACCTTAATGACTATTGAGAGTTGGGAAGTGGGATGCAATCCTATATATAATAATCCTGGATTACATTCTAAAACACAATGCATGAATGGAAGACTAACAAATGAACATTGGAAATTATGATAACTAAATGGTAATGTGCAGAATGCACAGGTTCATAATTCATTGTGAACAAAAATCTTGTTGTTGTAGCATGCTGATTTATCCAAGAGGGTTAAGGTGAACCTAACCAAGACTTTTTGAGAAAAATATCAGGAAGATCCCAGAAGGGAGTAAATTGCAGAAGAAAGAAGGCGAAAAGGAGGAATGTTTTTCTCACCCTAAAACTATGAATTGTTTTCAAAGTTGTAAGCCTTAAAATATAAGCTATGAAAACAAGTACAACTTGTAAAAGGAGAAAACAAAATGAAAAAAAAATGTATAAGCTTGGTTAAGCCATGTTGAGTAAAGGCAAAGAGGCCTTAGGAAATCATTCAGTTGGACTGGAAGTCCAAGGCTGTGTAGAAGGGGTTGGAAAAAGGGAAGAGCCCCTTGACTCCTTTCTTGTTGTCTATTGTGATTCTATAGAATGAGAAACCGATATGTTGATACATGTGAATATTTTTAGCATGAGGATGTTGATAGTTGTATAAGTATAGATGCAACTGGAAATTCGATTGTGATTATACACATGAAATCATTAAGGTTAATGTGGTAGAGTGCATAGAGATATGTTGGGGCATATCTAAAAATGTTTTATTGATTTATATACATGCATTTTAATCAACATAACCACTGGAATTTTGAATGTGATAATGCATGTTTATGTAGGAAATGATTGGAACTATTGGGAAAGATAGTTTCCAATGATGGACAACCTCAAGCAGAGGATGACTATGAGAAGGTTGTTGTTAAAATATTGTTGAAGGGGATTTAGGAGCCCATGAAAAAATACTAATGAGGTAATGCCAAAGAGGTTGTTG
This sequence comes from Picea engelmannii, assembly GCA_009831015.1. NCBI lineage: Eukaryota > Viridiplantae > Streptophyta > Pinopsida > Pinales > Pinaceae > Picea > Picea engelmannii. The sequence continues at coordinate 63,883 of ML815135.1, forward strand.
GAAACCAGAACAAGTATAAAATATATCATGCTCATATGACATGGGAATGTAAAGGAATTGGGTTAGAATCCCTTCTGAAAATATTTCATTATCTTAATGAAATGAAAATAATTTTGAGTGGTTGTTGTATTCCATCTCTACCCAAGTAGGGAAAGATTCAGGAAAGAAGAACCTGAATAATAAAGAGAGGAAATCTATGTCAGTCAAGGATGATTTAGAATCCTTGCAAGAAAAAGAAAAAAAACATGAATAAGTAGTATCCTGGATACATTGACCAATCAAGAGTGATTGGGAATAAAAGTGCTCATAGGTAGAACTTTGAAATTGAATGCATTAAGTAAATGTGTGCTTGCATAAGAGGGAAGGCAGTGGATTTCCCATTAAGGAAGGAGGACCTTCCAATACTTTGTTTGGATTGTAGAGGTGTTAAAGAAAAGAGAATTTGGGTGGCCATGAATGTTGGCACCCTGGTTACCAATAAAGGAAGAGTTGTTGAATGCATTCATGTGAAACTTTTAGTTTCAGGTACGATGATGTGAGATTATGATCAACTGAAGCAGGAAAAACATAGTCCTGCTATAAAAATAAATATGTATAAAGGAACCATGTGGTAAAAGGTTGGTTGAGTTCCAACCCACAAAACAAAATTGTCTAATTTAAAAAGTAACAATACGAAAATGAATGCAAGGGTGAATTATGTGCGAATGTGACCATGGAAAATGACACATTGATTAAATTCATTTCATGTTTGATCACAAGTTAAAAGGGATTGGTATGCTAAAGTAAATCATGTGTAAGGAATGGTGTTTCCTTTTTGAGTAAATGAATTTGATTGTTAGTATGCACATTTTTTAAATTGTTTGTGAACCACTGCACGTGTGCAATGAAGATATAATGTGCATGAGAACTTACAATTTTTTGGTTTATTGAAGTTGAAAATTGCAGGAAGAAGGGTCTTGGATATGGCAATGTTGTAAGCCCATAAGGAAGACCAATTTCTTGTTGATCCAAACCTCTATGGGAAGGGAAATCCCATACTTTTGAATCTGGTTCCTGTGTGGAATAGATCTAAAAATAAAATTTGGAATTTGGAAATCTGGGTGACAGATTTGCAAGAAAATTTTGAATTGGAATTGATGATAATGTCTCACAAAATGTTTGTATGCATGTGATATAGGTGAGACAAAAATGATTTTTCTAGGGAGGACATATGAAGGTTGTCAAAGTTGGAATGCATTAAAAATGATATTGTTGTGACATGAGAACCCTATGGTAAACCATGATCGCCCTAGAATATGTTATGTTGTGGTAACACAAGCCAGAGGGGTGCCTCAGCAGAGCGAGTTAGAGGGACTCATTGACTATAAGAATTGATGAATTCTCTTGAAATCTTCTTGTGCGAAAAATCCTTGGCAAGGAAATATGGATTTCCTGAGGGATTGTATAGCATAGAAGGGTATGCCTAAGCCTGGGCCTAGAGGGTGAGTGACTGCAAGGAAAAGGAGACTTTGATAATTCTTGTAAAATATTGTTTGGAATCATGCAAACAATGGGTATGTCAAGGAAAACAATGATCCAAGTTAACGAGGCAACCATATGGATGCAAATACATGAAATGTACAGATAAGTATTGTGTTGCATTATGAAAATATCCTCTTAAATTATGAACAGTAATAAAAAAAATTATGCACAAAATTGTGAATTGACATGCTTGCAGTTCGAAATTTTGTAGGCATACAATGAATGTTGAGGATATGGAAAAGGACCATACTATGAGGGAAAATAAGAATTTAATGTTGAAGCAACTAAATGATAAAGGCATGATAGGTGTTACTGAGAAATAACATTGAGGACAAAGTTCCTTTGAAGGGGGAGGGGATTGTAACACCCCTATTTCCCCCAACTTGTAATTAATCATTTCTTCTGATTACCATGCCATGAAATGAGAACAATGTAAATGTATTATTCTTTATATTTCCAACAATTGACTGTGGGGTGAAGCCTTGGAGTACTAGCCATCATACCACTAGATGAAAGAGTGAGGAAACCTATAGAGAGGGTTCACCATGCCAAGAAGATCCAATCCTCCTTGCTGAAATATTTGATCTAGAATAATAAGCCTCATCATGATCCCAAGGAAAAATAAGTTAACGATAAAAGGACTAATGGTTGAGTGACCAACTACCCCAATGAATGGAAGCATGGAGGGCTTGGATGAGAAGACAAAAAAATGACAGCCTAAAGTACCACAAAGTGCAATCTTCCTAGAGGTCGAGATTAACCCAAGTTCCTTCTGGAAGAAGGAATAGGAAAGGTCTAGAACCTTCCTGGGGGGGGAAGGCATGCAATAGAATACAATAAAAATGGAGTTGTGATAAAAACAACCGAGAATAAGAAGAGACACATGAATGAGTCTTGGGACCATTTAGAAAGAAGTGTTTGTGAGGGTGTCTAGTTCAGAAGAAGAACTAAAAAATTAAGTTGTTAGGGTTACAGGAGAGACTAGACAGTGTTTTCTAATCAAGGTGATAAATGGAGTGGCATGATTGAGTGAGCGATCATGGAAGGATCCCTTTCTTGGTGGACAAAAAACTAGACTGCTAGCTTCCTATGGGAAAAGGGGAGTGACCTCCACGATTTTGCAGAAGACCCAAGGAAAAGTGAGAACTCCCTGGTGCTATCATGGCTTGGCATGGGGGTGGTCAGAGTGCTAAGAGTGAATGCATCTGAGCCTATGATTGGGTGGAAAGGAGAACACCCATAGTCAATTCGGTATCTCTAACTTACAATACAGATAAGTATTTTACATATTCTGTGTAATTGAATCGAAATGTTTGATTGGATGCCTGTGAATGAATTGAAATGTGTGATTGGACGTTTGTGATTGTGTTAGAGATGTGCATTACATGGTTAATGATAATAATGCTTGTTTTCATTTTTAAAATCCTGCATTTAGGTTATTGTAGGACGACAAGTTTGGTGCATTCCTTGCACAATTGCAGATAATTATCTTGTTGAATGGTAAAAATAGTACCTTTGATGCCCTTGTGGCCCAGTAAGTGTGAAGTAGAATTCGAATATCACATTTTGTTAATAAATTTATTTTTAATCCTATTTAGCGAAGGAGGATTGTTAGTAATGGAATTTAAATGAACTTGGGGAAAAAAACAAGTGACCCCTGTCTAAATCTATATATGTGCTAATCCTCCAAAAGACTGTCCAAGGATAAAATCCATGAATACAGAGTCAGGGCGAACTCTACAAGATTTTTCTGAACCCATCCATCCCTCAAAATCCATTTTCCTGTTATATAATTTGACTCCTATAAATGGAAGGCACTTCCTTCAAACCATTCTTCCAAGTAACTACAGGTTCGAGTCCATGGACTTAACCAAATATTGGGTAATATTTAAGAGGGTATCCCTTTAGGTATTCAGGAGCATCACACAACATGGAAGCCCCAAAATAATTCTACTCTTCATTGGACACATGCAAAGGTCCTCCTATTCTGATGGGGGACAACTCTTAGTTCGAAGTCACTAAAAAAGGAAGAATTGAAGTCACAAACGGGAGCTTCGAGAATGTGCTACAGGTTCCCAAACTCTTTGTCAATCTCCTCTTTGTATATTAGATGAAAAAATCTAGCACTGGAAAGAGATTCATATTCACACCTAATGTTGTGGATATCTATGACATGCAAACTAATTCCAAAGTTTCTACCGGTGAGGTAAATCATCAATCCAGACTCTACACATTTTTTGAATTTATTGAACTAGATTTTGGATTAYTGCTTACCCATCCTRATGAAAGCAGTATGATATGGCACAAAAGGTTTGGGAATTTAAATATTAGATATATAAAACAACTTATAAAGAAGGGAATGGTTTATGTTCTACCTGACATCCATTGAATCTCCAAAGGAATTTGTTAGGGATGTGTTCTTGGAAAACACCCTCAAGATAAATTCGACAAAGGAAAGACTCAGAAGGCCTCCTTTCCTTTAGATTTAATCCATAGTGATATAATGGGCCCTTTTCCGCATCAATCAATCATTAAAGCAAGGTACGTTCTCATTTTTGTTGATGATTTCTCACACTTCACATGGAATTTCTTTCTCAGCAAAAAATCAGAGGTCTTTCAACACCACAAAGATTTCAAAGCCCTTGTTGAAACATAGTCAGGAAAGAAGATCAAATCACTCCAAACAGATAATGGGGGGGAGTATGTCAACCATGAGATACAAAATCTTTGTCTTGAGGCCGATATTCATTTGCAACACATGGTTACCTATAATCCACAACAAAATGAAGTTGTTGAGTGGAAAAATAGATCTCTAAAAGAGATGGCATCCTTCATGCTACATGCAAAGTAACTTCCATAGATATTATGGGATGGAGAATTTATTTTTTCAACCTACATCCGAAATATATCTCCCCATAGATATTTCAAGGATAATACCCCCTACAAGACTTGAAGTGGCCTCAAACTAAAAGTGACCCACTTCCGTATATTTGGTTCTTGTGCATGGGCCAAGATTCCCTCTAAGAAGAGGAAGGCACTTGATCCATAGAGCATAGAGTGTATATTTGTTGGATACCCCAAAAGTGTGAAGGGATACAGACTCATTGATATTTCCTCATATCGACTCATCATTGAGTGTAGTTTCCAATTCAGGGAAAGTATCTCGCATGTACCTCATAAGCCGCATGCATACAATTTTGTTTTTCCACTTGTCAAATATGATGAGCATGCATATGCCGATTCTTTTTCAGATAAGTGTTTTGATTCAGAGGATTTAGATGATCCAGATATAGAGTTAGTATAGTCATATGCAGATTCAGTGCATGTAGATGCAGATGCATATCCAGAGCAAAGGCTCAAGTGGGCCAAGATTACTCTTTAAGATGCAGGAGATATTGTTGAGGATCCAGTTGATAATAGGAGGAATTGACCTTACTATGTGGATCCTCGTCTTTCAGCCACTGACACTAAACCGATTCCATCAAGGCATTGTTTCTTGGTTCAATCTTCAAATCCACAGTCCTATTGCGAGGCTACTAGAAATCCCTTTTTAGAATCCTCCATGTAGGTGGAGTACAACTCTCTCCTAGAGAACTAGACTTGGGATCTGGTCCCCCTTCCTTCAGGAAGGAAACTTTTCATGTGCATATGGGTCTACAATACCAAGAGTGCAGTGGATGGATAGGTTAGCAGATACAAAGCCAGGCTAGTTTCCAAAGGATGTCAACATGTGCACGACATTGAATATGATGAGACCTTCGCTCCAATAGCGAAGATGGATTCTATACATTTAAAACTTTCTATTGAAAAAACCAAGGGATGGTAAGTCCATCATATTAACGTGAAGGATGCATTTCTTCACGACGATCTCTCTGAGGATATCTATATGGAGTGTCCCCAGGGATGTTTGCAGGATTCATCTTTGGTTTGTCGACTGAAGAAGTATCTTTATGGACTCAACAAGGCCCCGAGGGCATGTTATGCCAAGATGGACTCCTACCTATTGTCGTAGAAATTTGTACGTTGTAAGTCATACCCGAATGTTTACATGCTCAGGATGACTGATTCACTTCTACTCCTAGTTTTGTATGTTGATGATTTGTTGATCATCGGTTGCTTGAATTCAACGATTGTTGTAGTCAATAGGATTTTTCATGATAAGTTCTTGATGAAGGACATGGGCTGCTACATTTCTTCCTTGGAATCGATATCAGTTATGATGCATCAGGCATAAAATTGTCTCATGCCAAGTATGCGCGAGATCTCCTTGAGAGATTTCACATGACAGACTACAAGTCTGCCCCGACTCCTTTCCTATAAAGAGTTATAATTGAGGATGGAGGGGGTACTCCATTGGTTGAAACACTATACAAACAGGTAGTGGGGAGCTTATTGTATCTCACACTCTAGAATAGACCTCTCCCATACAGTTGGAGCAGTCTCCAGGTTCATGCAAGAGCCACATGAGCTACATTGGAAGGCTGCAAAGCGTATCCTTCGATAGGTACAAAGCACCATCACCTTTGGGATTCACTATGCATCAGAATCTAAATTGGACCTCATCGGGTTCATTGATTTTGATTGGGTTGGTGATAGAATTGATTGTAAGTCCATATCTGGTTACTCACTCAGTATTGGTTCCGAGCATATCTGTTGATTGAGCAAGAAGAAGGTTTTTATTTCTATATCTTCAGTCGAGATAGAGTACAGAGGAGTAGTTAACATATCCATTCAAGCTATTTAGCTACAACATTTTCTCACTAAGTTGTGCATTCAATTTCATCGAACAATCGTCATCTGGTGTTACAACCAGAACACTCTGAAATTCTATAGAGATCTAGTTCAGAGGCAGCGGATGAAGCACGTCGAGATCCACATGCACTACATACGGGACTTAGTACACGATGGGATCTTTGACCTACAGGTTTTTCCTTCAGAAGAACATACTGCATACATCTTCACCAATACCTTCATTGAGCATAAGTTCCATTATTTGTGCAGTCGTCTTGGAGTGAAGGACACAATTTCCTAGCAACTGTCAGTTCCTTGTTTTACATACATTGTACTTTGAGGGGGAGGGGGGTTTCCATGAGTTTTTCCCTCTTTCCTCATTTATTTTAGTGTATATTTTATATTTGGGTACCTAACATTTCCTCATTGTCGGCACCCATTTTTTATTTTCACCATAGTGATGTTCAGGGGTGTCGGAGATACTTCACACACACCTAGAAATTCTTTTCCTAAGGTTTTCCCTATGTTTACTAGTCATTATTCAGTCTCCTATAGTCTAGGGAGAATATTCTTCTAGGATATTATTCTCTTCAGTTCACACTTCATTTTGATCAGTTGAGTGGAGTCTAGATGCCACATTGGGATCATCACCATGCATCATTGAGATCATCACCATCTAATGCACATTTTCCTTATTATTATCACCAAACTGGCGCATTACTCATGACTCCCTGATCTCCTCCTCACTTCACTTTGTTTCGGTCAGTTAACTGAAGACTTAGAGACTAGTTAAGTCATACTAGGTGGCAGTTAACTCTCGTAACCACCTCAGAGACTAGACTAGGTGGTAGTTTACTCTCGTAACTATTGGTGTGTGTCCAAATCACTCTAGACCACCAATATGGCACATTGGATTCTCCTCCATTGCACATTAGTTGAGTTATATAGAGTATATCATGTTTAAATTATCATTCATTCATTTTGTTAATGAGAATTCTTCCATTCTTTCTCTCATGTTTCTATTTTCTCATATTTTCTCTGCAAACTGTGTATGTCATTTTCTAGATAGATTTTTTTGTGTAGGTTCAACACATTTACAGTGCGTTTCTACATAAATACATGCATGAACTCTTCATTTTTATCTGAAGGGTAAGAACTCTTATGCTAGTGTTAATTATGGAAATTCCTAGTTGTGGTAAAGAACTGATAAGAAGAATGCTTGGCTACATGCCTATGTTTTCTTGGGAGCACAATAGTATATCTATTATATTTGGTTGCCTGTGAAAGGGAACCAAAGTTAGAGACCCATGAGTATGATACTATTTGAACCCATGAATGTTCCTCAAGATGAGATTAATTCCACGTAGGTCATTCTTCATACCAAATGCATACAAGAATGGTCTACAATGTCCTAGTTTGACTCATGTTATCGCTCCATAATTTCCCAAGGCTGTGAAGAAAACCTAGAGGTAACCACAAAACCACTTTGGAAGTTGGGATCTAGCCCTCCTTGATTCGGAGAGGGATCTCTCTATATGATTTAGCTATGTTCTTCTGAATAATATTAGGCTAGCTATTATGGTTCCAGTTTTGGATTTTAGAATCTAATTGGGTTGAAACAAGGGAGATAAGCCATTGGGAAATGGAGTCAATGGCTTAGTTCAATCAAGGTAGGTTCTACAAGGAACATTACAGGGTAAGATAAGCACCTTTGTTGGATTCTTAAGGTTGATAAGTGATTTGAAAGAAAAGGTGAGGGGATCATATTATAACATAGCAATTAAGAATTCTAGAACTAACCCTCAAGCATAAAACATTGAAATTATTCAAAGATATAATCAGAGTGTACATCAAAAAAAAATATGTTCTTCAATTTTCTATTGAATAATTCAGAATCTATGGATAACATATGAATAACAGTGAAAACATAGATACAAAGACAGATGCACTTCACCAACATAAGTGACACAAGAATCTTGTAATTATTAAAATTGTATTACTGAAGTTTGATCAAAGGAGGCTCTGTGAGCTGCTTTACATCGTTGAGTCTTTCTTTCCCACCTGTTCCCCCCTCATACTTCGAATTAAGAATTACTTATATAAAATATTACAAAATATCTTGATTCCAAAGATCAAGATAGAATCCTAAAATATCTAAAAACTGTGTTACAAAAATAGAACATGAATGTAGGAAATCTAAAACTGTTGAATAAATAGGAAAATTAGAAGGCCTGTTTTTAATAAAATATATTTTACAAACTTAAAAATCTAGTATCATCCATCAGAATCAAATCATATTTAAATGAACAACAATAAGAATAAATGACAAAAGTATCTAATTGAGATTGTTGAAATTATGATGGTTTTCTTGGAAAAGTGAATGAAATATGCTCCACTATTGGAATATCTTCATTTGCCACTTCTTTCCCTTCAACTAATGATACTGCTCTTAGAAATCCTGTAACTGTTAATTCTTTGATGTTAGGTGTCCAAACTTGTTGGAATTGCTCAAATAAGTTCAACTATTTCCTAATATTTGGCCTTGAAAATTGATGCCACATGTTAACTAATTGTCATTCCATCTTTGATTACAGATATTTCTCCATGGAATTTGAAAGCAATCTTTAACTGTCTTCCTGGAAATATCAGGTTAGATTTGACTCGCATTCGATTGATCATCTACTTCATAGATGCAATTATATTCGAATTGGCAGAGATTTGTCAAGAACTATAAACATTTATCCACAGGTGACATCTATTACAAAACTGGAGGAGGTGTGTTTGTATGCACTCGTTCTGAAGAAAACCACTCGGTTTTTTGAAAATTGTCTCCAGCTCTCTAGAATCTGCTTTTAACAAAAACTTGTCTAAGACAGGAAAAATGAACCCTGAAATAGGGCCCAAAGATTCCTTTGAATCTCCCAACCTATGATGCCTGTGAGAAAATTGAAATAGGTTAATGTTCTTTGGTCCATGCTTCAAAATAACCTCTCTTTTATTTTAAAAAAAATGTCCACGTTTTCCCAGAAACTGCCCTGGAAATTAATTGGTTAAAAAACTGAAAATGTCCAGTAAATCCCCTATCTTCCGCCAATAATAGTGCTTTTTCCTCAGTACATTCGATGCATTTATTCCAAGGTAGATATGGCTCATCCTCTTTTCTAATTGAATTTTCTGGAAGCATATCATTGATTAACAGTTAGAATTCGATATGTTGTAACAATTGTTGATGCTGCTCAAATGCCACTTTAACAACCTTGTTGCCACCTATATTCATCAGCTGTCATTTGAAACCAGAACTAGATTTCAGGAGGGGGTTTGAACGGTAACCGAAATTTATCCTGGGGGTACTAAAGTTAATCGCTTCGATGATGCTTTACAAATCTACAGCAAGCTCTAAAATCCTCACACTTTCATTTCTTCTCAATCTAGATTTAGTTTTGGTCCTGGCATTGACATCTGCATAATCTTGTTGTGGCTTGGCGCGTTTTTATTTGAAGATTGATTCTTATCACACATATAATATGGGAAAGTATCCAAATTGTGTTTATATACACTAATGTATATGCAATGCATTGATAACGTGAGCAGAATGTGCTCCTTCCCTGTGAATTCCTGGGTGGTTTCCCCTTCGCTTGGCTTTGGCTTAGCACTTTTATTAGTGTTCTACCTCGAACTTGGTGTTGGATTGTGGATGTGATGTGGAGATTTGGCACAAGAAGCCCTTTCCCACAAAAGTGGACTCACCATCTAAGCTCTGTACAAGACAGATGTTGATACCTTTACATTATATTTGGAGCATCTTCTTGGGATGAAAACTCTGATTTATTCTCCAAACTCAATAGAAGCATCATTATAATGTAAGCTCCCTTCCGTATTGAACCGCCGCTCCCTTAACTGTATTGAACCGCCGTGAAACCAACCAGAACCGTAATTGTATTGAACCGCCGGGAAACCAACCCGAACTGTATTCAATCGCCGACAGCTCGTTTGGAAACCAACTGGAACCATTTTCTCGTTTGGGAGCTTCTGGAATGGTCCATTACTCCATACAGTTCTCTACCTAGATATGTGGAACAGTTAATAGTTAGCCAACAGAAGCTTGATGGAAGCTTGGCTATAAAGATTTTGTTTTGGTCCCCAAGCTTGCTTAATTCAATCAATTTCCTTCAGTCTTACACCATCAATCAGAGTGAGCAGAGCTTGGAAGTGCCATACAGAAAGAAAAAGGAAAGCAAAATTAGTGTGGAACTGGGAAAACTTATGCAGCAATTAGTCAAACTCAAGCAGCATCAATGGCCAGAGGTATGATCCATTTTGGCATCTAAATTTCGATTCTTTTGAAGAGTTTTATTCCGCATATTTTAAAATCGATTTAAATCTAACATTTGGTATCATAGCAGATTTTATCTCTGCCTTGGTGTTTTGGAGAAAGACAGGTTTATTCTGTCTCAGTGCGTCCCTATTGGATTTTCCTTGCATTTTCTTTGCACATTTTAATGCATATTGTTGTACATCTATCCATATTAAGATGGCATAACCATACATTTCTGTGCGTCTTTCTTTTATAATTTGGTTGTACGTTTTTAAATGAAATTGATGTGCTCTATACAGAGAGGTTTCATTGCATTGTTGTGTGTCTTTAGGTTATTTTACTATATGTTTTTCCCTAAGGAGAATAGCATATGTACACTTTGCTTCTGAGTCACACAATAGTTAGAAATGCAATCCGGGTGATCTTTTATGGTCATTAAAATAATTTCTTTCTTAACCTCTAATTAAAAACATGCTATTTTGAATGAGTATACATCGTTGAATGTTATGCATGAATATTGTAGTTTTATTTATGCAATTTATAATYATTCTCATATCAACTTAATTTTATGCATAAAAKMAATAATGTCTAGTGATMYRTATARTTTTTTAATTGATTAGAGAATAKCCACAWCRTCTCTAATTAAATAATATTATATATTATGATTGATTAGGATCACATAAGGAATATTTAGACATAAATTGTAATTAATTATACTAAATATAATAAATTTTATCCCACAGGAATTTTTATTATATTTATATAATTAATTAGGATAAAATATTAAATTATTCATAACTTACCCACAAGAATTATGAATTAATAGTTTTATCATAAAGTTCAAATCCATGATAGAATAACGGAATCTGCTTGAATTGGAAATTTAGCCCACAAACAATTTTTATGTCAATAGATTCAAATTTAAGCATGAATTTACATTGGTAAAGCATGGAATTTTATTTTATTTGGCCTCAATTTTAACATAAGCATGTAATCTTTAATTTTATGCAGTTGTACAACCTACACATTTCTCTGAAATTCGTTGTGATATCCCTGAACTTAAGGGAGATAACTATAAGGTCTGGAAGGAGAGAGTTCTCCTTCATTTGGGGTGGATGGACATAGATTATGCTATTAGGAAAGATGAACCACCAGCACTCACTAATACC